>CM031917.1:42211138-42403508 GCA_018703695.1 Prunus fruticosa | reverse complement strand
AAAACGTTAAAGCGAATGTGATAATTTTGCCAATATTCATGACCATTTGTGATTATATATAAAAAAACACTATAGTGATTATATATAAAAAAAAAACCTTATAATAATGTAGGAGATTAAAAAGAGTGAAAAAGAACATTAACCTTTAATAATTTCAGTTCACCGAGAGAATTTCTACATGTGATTTACAAAAGTTGTTGCTTCAATACAGTTATATCAAAAAAAGAAAAGAAAAGAAACACAGTAGACCACAACAACTACAGACTACCTACCCATTGTCAACCGCACAGCTCCTCTCCCTTGTAGTTTAGTTTATCTGGCCTCTTTTTCTTTTTTGACAGAATCTACCCTTTTAACATATGTAAATGCAACAGTTACATAGATCATCAAAAGAAGAAAATTACAGTCTAGCAGGCCTGCATTTTTCCTACAATCTAAGATGGTTCTTGCCATATTCACAAAGATTTTGAATCGTCTGTTGTTCCTGAGTTGCTTGCAACTCTTGGAAGCAAGGCATATCTTTCGTAGCACCTGAAGCAAATAAGATGTGGGGGGTAAAGAACAAGCAACACAAACAAGGAAATCACTTGTAAAAGCAACATTTTTCTTTTCATTTGTACCAAGCCAAAGTAAATGTTAGATGCAGAAATGCTGATTTGGTTGACATACATCTTGTGGTAGGCTAAAGCCTGTGAGATTCATTAGAGTTGAACTTGCTAAAGAGCCTTTTGTAAACACTGGGAGGGAGGGGCATCTGCGGCACATTCAAGGGATCAAAAAATGCTTAGAGAGAGAGAGAGAGAGAGAGAGAGAGAGAGAGAGATTTGACCTCATTTTGCCCTCTTCGTCCCTTTTTAGACTGTTCATCACCAGTAAAAAGCTCCTGTAGAGCCTCCACGGCTACACTTCCATTATTATCCTAGTGCATGCCTCCAAGAACATTATCTGATAAGAGAGCAATGGGGCAATCTGCCGTTGCCCTGGGAAATCGAATAGGCACTGTATTACCAGCTGAGTGTGTTGACCAAAGCTGCCATAAAAATAAAACAAGCAATTAAATACTAATTGATCTTGGAAGGGGAGGGTTTAAGTGGGGGTTGGAATGGTCTTCGATTCGTGAGGAGAAAACCAAGTGGCTAGAAAGGGGAGGAGGGCATGTTTAATTGTGATTAGGGACCTATCAACTGGTAACCATAAAATTCAGGACAGATGTTCCCTTATATTGCATTGCAAAAGCTTTCCGGTTGACAGTTTCATTCTTCAATGTGTTGCCCCTGCTTTGACCTTCAACCTGTCCTTTTGTCTTAGGTTCTGCTCAGAAGAGCCAAGAATTGAAAGAAGATGCCTGTATGGTCTGTGTAAAGCTGAATGAGCTCTTCCAGACCAAATGCTATGTACGGGAAACACCTACTTGCATTTTCCACCCTGATAGAACATCCCAATAAATTAGAGTGCGGTCTTATCAGAAATAAGTTTATATTTTGACTAGGCAATTTATATTGATTATCAACTAATCTATCTTTTATCTACTTGAGCAAATTAGTATTATCACAAACTACTACGTCCACAGCCCCCCCACCCCCCCCAACAAAAACAGAAAAAAGAAGGAAAAAAAATCTTAAAAACAGATTTCTGAATAAAAATTCACAAGAAAAATAAATAGTGAGGAAGTACCTGGGTTCAGCCGGTTTACCTCCTGTGCCAGTATTGGAAGGTTTTTCAGGAATCCTGGACCAGGTGCAGGTTCTTTGACATTCAAAACTTTCTGTCTGATTAGTATAATCTCTTACATCTCCACCATGTATTACAGTGCCAAAATTACCTGTTAAACATAGGTTTTATGTAGATCAGATGATAGTGCCTACCCCAGAGCAAAATGATTCGGACAAGAATCGATAGTTATTATTTCTCACAGAATCATTTCACTCAGTACATAAGCCAACTCGTTGTTCCAAGATTCACAACATGAATAGAGCAACCCCAATATATCAAACATCAAGTGATGTCCTGTACCAAAATCAAAAACAGTTGATAATGTCACTATCGCTAGTAGCTCACCATTCCATTTTCACCCTTATAAATCTAATATTATGAAAACATATTGATCAAGCCCACAGTTGGCTTCATCACAATAGTTCATGCAATTAAAAAAAATAACAATAAATGTGTAAAGGAAAAAATAAAATTAAAGGAACAAGTTTCCATTAGGAACTAACGTCCTGCCCCGAATTCAATATCCAAGCACAAATCAGCTTTTCATATTTCAGCCTACTCAAGACAGCTTACTACAGACATCGTAGGATGACACATGCATTACCATGTAGATCCAGGGCGAATCAGCCCAATCTCAGTAATATTTCTGAAGAAATTAAGTTGTTACGTGATAACTATCATGTACAGCACACCTCAGAAGTCTTCAGTGGAATAGACATACATCCTTCCCCGGCCAGTCCTGCATCACCAGATATGTGCTGCTTGCTCAACGTGCTCACTGTCAATTATTCCATTTCCACTTGATTATTAGGCCTTGGAGGAGGGTACTCCATAATCCTTTCATTGAGCTTTGAAACTACAAGTGTCTGTTCAAATTAAACTTTGCATATTCAGATAAAAAATTTGACACAAAGATGCAGAGAGAAAAAATGGGAGGATTTCATACACTATCATCCGGTTCAACTGAGCAATGCTTTGTCTTTGCAAAGCCATGGAAGCCCTAATTTGCCTTGCTTTTCAATCTTGCCAGCACATACAAGGGACCCACCATTTGCATTTTTCAATAAATTGTGCTGTATTTTAAATGAATCTTAACTCAGAATAATGACACAAAATAGGATTATGAGCACTAGTAAAGATGAGCCATGATATTTCCTTTAATATTGTACATAACTCAATCCACTTTATGTAAATAAAATTACTCCCAAAAGGGATCGCTATGCTTGCAAGTATCATCAGAAGTTTCTATATAAATCATTACTCAAGTTGGTTCTTCCAGGAAAGAAATTGATTTTGATGGAAAAAGTTTCATGACACAAATTTTAAACAAAGGCTCTTCAGAATCCCAATTTATCAATAGAATGTGGAGCCCTTCACTAAAAACACTACCTTCAGCATCTCGGATGAGTAGGCCGTAGACGAGGTTCTTTTGTGAGGCACTTCGCCACAAAATCATGAAACACGGAGACCTGCAGAGAGAACAAAGTAATTTCATGAGATGTTCAATACCATTTTAGCAATGTGGCACAATAAAAGCAAAACACTTCAGACTTATACATGACAAAAGTTAAAACCGTACATGAATTATTAAAATTTGCGCTAGTACCAACTTTACATCAGACCTCTTAATTGTTTGATGATAACTCCTATAGTTCTATTCCCAACCCCTCCTAAAAGAAAAAACAGATTGAACTCAAGTACAGTGTATAAGGGCCAGGCAAAGAGTCACTCCAAGTCATTAGCTTAAGTTTTAACTCATGCTCAGTAGTTACTAGTTCAAACCACAGCAGTGGTTCTGGTAAAAAAAATAAAATAAATCATGTTGGTTGAGTATAAATCGTTAGGGAAAAAACCCGAAAATCACAAGACCAACAATGCTTTATGATACAGTAGAAAGTCTTTTAACATTGTGATCCCAGATGTGTCAGGAGAACTGCTTTTATACAGGCTACTGTCCTCAATAATTGCTAGAGTGAGTCACTGATACAAAAGAATGAAAACGGACCATTTTTCTTTATCCTCTAGCATCGGGGCTGGCTCAAGGGATATCATGAATAAAACCTATAATAGACAATAAATAGGTTACACTCCCCTCATCAAATAATGATTTGAATAGAAAAAACTAAAAACGAAGAAATTTTTTTAGCAAATCAACATTCAACTTGGGAAAGGTGAAGAAAAAACAATTAGAGATCGATGCTGCAGAATTTTCCTTTCCTCTTTTGCTGAGTCTCCCACAAAGTTCTTTCCAACACCTTTAGAAGCTAAATTTCCTTGAAGTTTTATAGAAACAAATATTCACAATTCATTATTCACTATATTTTGCAAAATTTTAACCAAAAGAAAAGAATGGAACCAGGGGGAAAGAGATTTGAAGGCTGTTTAAATTTGGATGGTTAATCAGACCCTTCAGTCCCATACTCATATCAGTTTCTATTAACCACACAGCATTTGAGTCACACTCCTCCAAACATGGAATATAGTCACATCTCATCACGAAGAATCCTTATTTATGCTTAGAAAATATGATATTTTTGCTACCTGTATTTATCCAGGACCCCTTATCAAAGGCACATTCCTCTTGAAACATCCAGTTTTTACTAATGCTATCTCTAAACCTTATTGTCAATATAAGCACCCAATGAAAGAATATGCAACACAGAAAGTGACCCCCATACTCCAATTGACCATGCAACCAAGGTACAAATTATGATGAAGACAATATGCACTTCAACTTTCTAATAACTAGAAAATAAAAGGTGAAAAAACACTAACCCTCATTGGATGCACAGAAGATCTTGGAGGGAGCCCCTAAAAATTATCCCAAGGAAAACATATCAAAATGAATGACCATTGCCAAGAATGGCATGATATTGTGCAAGAGAATAATGAGTAATCCGATTGGGGCTAAGGAATAAACAATTATTTGTTAGTGTGAGCTAATACCAGTATTCTCAATTTGCACAGCAGTCACAAAGAACCAATTACTTAAGATACTGAAAACAGAAGAGGAAAACACTAACAAGCAGCTTAAAACAGCCACCTCTTAAATTTTCCACGAAATTGGACAATTTACATGCTGAACATATATTACCTCTGCCATTTCAATTGCAGAAACACCAAGAGCCCATACATCCACCTGAATAAGACATAAATTAGACCAAGAAGTCAGTCTTGCTATGGGTTTCGCCATAATAATATTGTATCTCTCAAAGTATTTTACCAAAGAAAGAGCAGCACATGGTCCTAGAAGAAAGAAGCAAGATAACACAAATAAAATTCTGCGTAGAGTACAAAAGATACCTTTCCATCATAGCGGCTTTCCTGAATAACTTCTGGAGCCATCCAATGTGGAGTGCCAATGAACTAAGTAAAATAAAATTATGTTAAAAAAAAATTCCTGGAATTCAAGCTTTGTAACTGCCCATCCTATCAGGAAAAGATATCGTAATTGTCTTTTTATTGATCACAATGAAGCAAGTTCAGGAATCAGCAGTCCCTTGATTATATTTTAAAATAACCAAATCACCTAAACAAGCCTTAAGGACTTGAGGAGATGGTGAGGGCACATGGGATTTGATGTAGTGAACCATCCTGTCAAAAGTTCAACCCCACAGCAACCACTTTGGTAGCTAACACAGGGATTTATCCAAAAGACACCCATTATTGAGAACAAAAGAAGAAATACTAAGCATTAGACCTTAGAACAAAGTACTAGCAACTTCTGGTATACCAAGTGCAAATTTTGGGGCAATTAAACAAATTGTCATACTAAACACAATTCTGCATCAAGTATGACATTTAGATCTTATCCAAGCAATTGACATACCGTGTTGGCTGGGACATGGTTCTTGTTAGCTGTGCTGCAACCCCAAAATCACCTGTCAACATTTGTCATACACCAAAGTTGAGTCAGTGTGTTGTTAAAAGTACAAGAAACTTATGAACTTCATATGCAAAACAAAAACTGAAAATAATAGTAAAGAGCACTTTATTGTACTCCATTTCTATTGTCAAAATGAAATGTTGGAAAAAAAAAATCAAAGGGCAAGGACACTACTTGCCACCCTCTTTGATGATGTCATAATGCTATTAATGTTATGGGGAGTATGAAAAAGTACGATTATCATCAGATGTGAAAGATCAGCATGATTCAAGTGTTACAAAAACGTCCTTTTATTGTCCCTCCCTATGAGTACACCACATATAAGCAAATGATGATTGCACTCACCCAACTTCACATCTCCTTGTTCAGTTAACAGAATATTACCACCCTTTATATTTATTTGGACCTTGAAAATGGATACAAATAAGCAAGGCCCTACATGAAACAAATATTGTTCAAATCAACAGCATATAAAATAGACAGAAAATAATTTAGTTTAAAATATACAATTGAATAACAAAGAATGAAAGTGGCATCGGCACTACACAACTTTTGAGTTGGTTAAATTGCATCCAAATATTAAACCTGAGATAACATAAAGACTGAAGCATTTTATAGGGCACTTCATTGAGCATTTCCTCATGACAAAACTTAGCCATGCAAAATCAGGGAGGGAACCCCTAATGGGGTGGAATTGTTTCATTTGGATCGAAATTTCATTCACAGTTGATCATACCTTCAATGCCTCCCTACAAATGTAGGCTATTTGGTACTCCTCCAAAGCATCCTCGGTAACATTGATCAAGTCTGCAACACTTCCACCACCACAGTACTCCATCACAATCTGAGAAGACCCATAAAAACAGTCTCCAGTCTCAGATTTTGCACGACCCAAATTACAAAACAAGAAACCAACAATAGCTCTATCATTTAGCAATTTCACCATTAACCAAAGCAAATGCTATCCATTACCCAAAGATACTCTTCTCCTTGGTAGCTCCCCAGGTACCGAACAACATTAGGGTGATTGCATTGCTGCAGCATCTCAATTTCACCACATATTTCTTCATACCCCTCCTCCTAAAAACAAATCAAAATCAAACTCCGAACAAAGTAACCAATCAAATGCATAAGAAACCGAAGAAGATAACAGAAACAGACCCCTTGAGACAAGGAAATGACTTTGCTCACCACGAGCTCCGAAGTCTTTATATCCCTAGCCTTATAAACCGCGCCATAAGACCCCTTCCCTGGCATTCCCAATACCACAAAAAATAAAAAGGAAAGGAAAAAAACCTCTCTAAGCAAAATTCCATTCAGGAAGAAATGAAGGAGAAGCTGAAACACATTGAAGTTGAAGTACAAGAACCTACCAAGTTCATTGAGCAACTCGTACTTTACAGTGGGGACTTCTCTGGTAACGCTATCGGGTATGGAACTCGACGACATTTTAGTGGTTTGGCGATACCTTCGCCTTGCGAGGATCCACTGCCCCTCCTCTGCTTCCCAAACCCTAACTCCGACGAGGCCTGCATGCTTGCCACCGCCCTACTCATCGTCGAACCAGCGCCGCCGCTCGTCCTCCTCACCACGGTCCCACTTACCGACTCTCTCTCGCTGAGCGACCTGACCACAAAGTGGAGAACCCATCGCCATCTCCGTCATCGTCGATGGAGCCTCGCTTGAAGTCACGTGACCTCCTCGTGGTCCGATTGCGATCGGGCTTGATGATCATAGTGCCAAAATCGCCGCCATTTTCGTCCTCCTCGTCGTCGAAGTAATCGATTGAGGCTCCCGCCGCCGAAGTCTTTGGGAAGGCGTTTGAGGAGCGGAGGGAGTGAAGCGTCGTCGTCTTCGTCTTCGTCTTCGTCGTCTCGAGCATTGCCTTTGTAGACCATTGTGGCGTAGAGGTCGGGTTCCGGGTCGGAAGCTCTGGGCTTTGCTCCGCCGCTGCCTTTGGTCTCGATCAGATTCGGAGTTGGAGTCGTCATCTTCGTGGATGACAACGGTGGAGTAGAGTTCGGGTTTAGGTGGGATTTTTCGGGTCCGGCGGGTGTTGGGCATCGGATCCATTTCTGATTGGGTGTGACAGAGAGAGGGCGGGGACTGGGGAGTGTGTGCGTTAGCTGATGGAGAAGGCCATAGCTGGGATGGGAGTGGGTGCAACTCTCTCTGCCTTATTGGAACCAGCTGTTGAGCACGATGATACTGTTTTTGGGATTTGGGGCTTTTAGGTTTTTGGGCTCACATCTATTAGTATTTTGAGATTTGAGCCCAATATGTTTTTTACTTCTTGATATAACGAAGCTCGTGTCTCTGCAACGGGCCTTTGTACCCAGGAACTGAGTCGCTCTATATTCACCCGGCCATCTGCTCACTGCACCAAGGCACCCATAAAAATTACGGACTACCAACTTGCCCCTTAATAAACTTAGAACTTTTTCTTTTGAAAAAGAAAAAAAAGTATTAAAAAAATGGGCAGCCATGCCAGGGAATATCCTTATCTAATCTCCCTGTAAATTTATTTCCACATCCAGTCATTTTCCAAACATGGAAAATTAAACTTTTTACTCAATAAAAGTATGATAGATATGATTGGAATCAGTTGATTGGGACAGTTGCAACGCAATAAAAAACAAGCATTATTCCACACACCTTTGTTGTATACAATAAAGTTGGAGGAATGCGATTCGTGCAGTGAAAATTTGTACTTCACGCGAATTCAATCGTAGTTCATATACATTAATGATTTTTTACAATAAGAATCCACCCTTGTGCGCTAGGGTAAAGATTAATCACAATGTAGTTGAATTGTGATCCCATTATTTAGAGGGAGCTTAATAGATGATGAAGTGAATGGACTAGTAGTGTTGATACGATTACCGACTCACTTGCACAATGACTATCTGTTGTTGATATGATCTGTTTTGATATTTAGATTTTTACTTCGATCCTCTTTGATATTTTTCAATATTTGCCATATTAATCTGTGGGGGAAGGTAAGCTTTTGGCTTTCGGCACAAGGCGTCAAGGCGTCAGTGACCAAGGGGGCCACTGCCTCATTTATGCCCTTTCCTAGACATATATGATGCTGCTGCAACCTATGAAATGATCTCCATTCACAACAGCTTTTGCAATATATAGCTATTCGGTTTGATCGTCAAGACTCAATTAGCCAACGCGGCAGCCCAGAGACAACCTAATTGTGCCATTCGTTTAATAAGCACAAATAGTTACTCTCAAAAAACTTGTGTGAAACGGAAATAATCCTGTTTTATTCCTCAATAAATTCTAAGCTCTGACGTTGAAAGTTATGAAGCATGATATGCCGTGATTATTGAAATAGCGAAACGGTGTTATCACTGTTTCATACAAGTGTTCTCCTATAAATGATGTCTCATATTTATCAAAGACAAGAAGCGATATAAAAATGTCACGCCTGTGTAGAATCATTATTTATAGTTTAAACTAAATGTATAGTCTCAAAACGGTTAACCAATAGTTGCCAAGGCCAAAGGTATACGTGAAAAGATATGAGAATCAGTGAATCTATGAAAGCAAGCCAAAAAGGCTAGGCAGGGATATCCAAATCGCTGTTGCATCTGCTTTACACAAGCTGGCTTCACAATACACAATATCTTTCGCTTTTTAGCTCTGCTCCACCATATATGATGATGATGATGATGATGATGATAATATTCTCTCTATCTTAAATCAAAAGGAATATGAATCTCAAGAATACAGCCGACTCATATACTACCAAAACCAGAAGTGTCTGGAGGGTTTTTACTTATGCTACTCGTTCATCAATCATTTCATGAAGATCTCAAGTAGGACTAATTGAAATCTGGTTGCATGCATGCAGGAAAATTTTAAATAGTTAACCAAATTTCCAGCAAATGTCTTTCTGATAAATATACACACATCATTAATTAAATTTTATTTCACAACATAAGATGCCCATGCATTACATAAAACCAGACCAAAGTAACTTAATGCAACAGAAGCAGCTGCTACATTTTCTGCACATCAGGAAAACCCAAACTTGTGTGCAGTGCATGAGACCAGCTACATACCCAAAACTTGCACACCCAGGGAGACCATTTTCTCCAACTTGCACAACCTAATTTAAGTCTACTCTAACACCATAACAGGGTCCACATTAATTTTACAATAAATAAACAAACACAGCACCAGCCCCAACATAAAATGAAAAGTATCATCAAACAAACCTAGGAACCGCCCTGCAAACCAGTGGGCTCTTCATCTCCATAGACAGTTTCAAACACTCGGACAAATCCACATCACTTTTTCCAGAAGGAACCCAATTGAAGTTCTGAAGCAACTGAGCCATCCAGAGTTGAACAGAAGCCAATCCCAAGGCTCTTCCAGGGCACACCCTCCTCCCAGAACCAAAGGGAGCCAGCCTCAGGTCAGTGCCCATGATGCTCACTTCCTCTTCCACTGAAACGCTCGGGCCTAAACAATTTTGGCTCAGACCAGACCTTTTCATCATGAGTTACTGCCCACATGTTCACCATGGCTGTTGTTCTTGCTGGGATGAAGTTTTCACCGACATAAACATCATGGATTGCAATGAGCCCATGAGAGCAAAGGCCCTGGTGGGTGCACCCTCAGACACTCTTTCACAATGGCTTGGAGGTAGGGCAGGTTAGGGACATCAGAACCCAAAACAGGCCTTGAGGCGCCAACCACAGAGTCGATTTCACTTTGGGCTTTGGCTTGTATTTCTGGGTGCAAAACCATTCTTGCAAGAACCCATTCCAGCAGAGTAGCTACTGTGTCAGTTCCTCGGAAGATCATCTCCTGTAAAATATGGAACATTAATATTTTTTAGAATTACACTAAATTCACAAAAAATGAGAGTGCAAATATGAACAAATTAGTACCCAAAGCACGGCGATCATGTCAGAGTCACCGAGTTTGTGATCATTTTCCATAGCAAGTAAAACATCAACAAAATCCCCACTGCAGTCGGTGTCAAAGTTGTCACCTTTGACCTTCTTCAGCCTATGCTCTTCAATGATTTTTCCGACAAAAGCATTCACTTTTGAGACCAAAATTCTGCACCTCTTCCTCACACCCTGCAAATCTAACCAACCCAGAAATGGAAAATGGTTGTTCCAGTTGAATAAACCGAGCAGCTCATACCCTTCCCTGACCAGCTTCTCAAGCTCATGCCCTTCGCCGCCTTCCCCAAACTCATAGCAGCGCCCAAACACAGTCATCATCACGTTGTTCAAAGACCCAAAATGAAGCACGTTTTTCATCTGAACCTCACCTTTCTCAACCATCAAACTCCTAATCTCCTCAGCCAATTTCAACCCCACTTCACGTCTAAAACATTCAGAGCCAGCCATTCTCTTAGGACTAAACAAATGGGTTGCTGCTATCCTTCTCAAATTCCTCCAGTACTCTCCGTACGGCGCAAACCCTATTGCTCTGTAAAACAAAAGCTCGTAGGCCGTCTCATTTGCAGGCCTATTGGCAAAAGCAGAGCTGTTCAAAATTTCTTTAGCAGTCTCTGGCTCGCTTGAGATGACAAACCGAGTTAGGCCCACGGAGAAAGACATCAAAGCCTCGGCCTTGAGGCTCTTAGCCATCTTAGCAAGCACTCGGTGACGCGTAGAACCAGTGAAAACAGTGAGTGACCCGATAAGCGGGTAACCGGGTGGACCCGGAATCGCTTTGAAAGCTCGGACCTTGCAAAAAGCCCAAGCAAGGCCATCGGGGAAGAGCCAGAAAC
The DNA here is from genome assembly GCA_018703695.1 of Prunus fruticosa. Taxonomy (NCBI): domain Eukaryota; kingdom Viridiplantae; phylum Streptophyta; class Magnoliopsida; order Rosales; family Rosaceae; genus Prunus; species Prunus fruticosa. The sequence continues at coordinate 42,392,142 of CM031917.1, read as the reverse complement.
CAAAGACAGCCATGAACAGAAACAAACAAGCAAATGCCTCAAAGCCCAGGAAGGATGATTGAAGAACAGTCCTGGGTGTGAACAAGAGGTGGTATTCGAGTGACATTTTGGCGTCGCAGAGCTGGAATGCGAGACGCTTTGGGAGTTTGCAGAGAAGTGAAAACGGTTTTTTCAGAGAGTGGGAGAGAGGAAGACGAAGAGTAAGCGCAGAGGACGAAGAGTGTGAAATGGGGTTACTTAAATAGAGAAAGTTGTTAGGTGAATTAACCGTAGTAAAAATATTGACTTAACTGGGGTTAAAAAAGCCAGGTCTCGAATCAATATCGATATCGTAGCTGTGTCCTATCACGATTCGCGAAAAGCCCACCACGGGCCCCACCTCCTTTAAAAATGCACTTTTGGTAACTTGTTTATAATGGGTAAAATTGTTCGAAAAAAGAGTAATTGTTGGGGCAATACATATATGTTGGGCGGGTATGGTCCAAAGACTTTGATTTTGAGAGAAAATTGGAATGAATCGGTTTCACCTCAAAATCACAGTTGAATTAATTATAATATAACACGTTGATTTGACTTTGACAATAATCACAGAGCAAATTGAACTAAATCAAACTAATTTAAAGATGGTTTGGTTCGGCAAATTTGGGCCTAAGTCCAATTTTCTTATATTTTTCTTTTTTTTCAACATTGTTAGCTCAATTACAAAAACAACAAAATCACAACTTGCTACATACCTTTTACATTTTCTAATGTATAAACCATCCTAAAACTCAACATACCATAAAACTTCAAATTTTATATTAATATAGCTATAATTCAATATTCATATCTAGTTATTTTCTAATTACAGGACTACACATGTAAAATTAAATATAAATATATAAGTCGATGGTCAATCTAAATTTACGACGGTTACAAAAGTTCAAAACCAAACCAAATCAAATAATATATGGTTCGGTTTGATTTTTTAAATTGTTTAGTTTTTTCTTGATCAAAATCAAACAAAACCGGTAATTAGAGATTGGATTAGCCGGGTTTAGTTCAGTTTCGTCGGATTGATGCATTTTAGTCTACAAATTTGACAAATGATTGGCTTTCAAACTTCAAAATAGCTCATATAGTCGATTAACTAATTCCCTCTCGTACCATTGGCCATGTCATTATATCGATTACATTTTCTATCAAATTTAGGGGGAACATTATCATTTTAAGTCCACCCCTAGTGGTTTAAAGAGCAATGGTCTATGAACCTAAACTCAATTTTCATTTTGGTCATTCAACTCAAATATTGGCTTCATGGTCCCTCAAACTTTGTTTCCAACTTGAATATAGGAGCAATGATAATTTTATGTAGTTTTTACTTCCTACCAGCTTTCCCTCGCAAAGTAGTTGCAAGCGCCAACAAATTGTACCATCATTTATCTCCTCGCACAATCATGATTCTAGTTTCATTAAGAAGTAGCAACCTGGTAATCTACCCCACTCACCCCAATGGCAAGCCACATTCCCTTCATATTACCAACCAATTTGATTTTCAAAAGAAATGAGGAATTTATGGATAAAGTTTGAGGGCGAATAAGGGGGAATGGCTAGGACATTGGGATTGGGACCCTCATGTTGTTCTTCGATGATAGTGACATGACTAATGATCAGAGAGGAAGTGAATGTGAGGGATCATCGAAGCTAATTAATATTCGACTTAGATAACCAAAATGTAAATCGTGCACAAATTCAAATATCATTGCTCCTAAAAAGCATCGAACGTAAAAACTACTTAAAATGAAAAAGTTGCCCTTATCTTTGACGTGAAAGTAAGAGCACTTCCCCCTTTGGTGTCATGGAAAAGAGGGCAAGCAGGGAGAACTATTCACATGAGATATGAGGAGAGTATAAAGAGTTTTTGTGTGGGAAGTGAAGACATAGCTAGGTATTTATATAAAAAAATTCTAAATTGTTTGGTGTTTTTTGTTTTGTTTTTGTATTTAAATTGGTCGTTGACGTCAACATGAGATCAACAACCTCGAGTAGTAACTAGGGCAATTCTTGCTTTTGGGCTGGCCTGGGTAAATGAGGCCTCTTTTTGTCCTGACTCCTTTCGTTGATGTGGGGCTTGTTCCAAGCCTAGCTTCATTTTGCCTTGACAAATTGCACCAAGTGGAATGTGAGATTGGGCCAACAATATGAGATAAATTGAAGGTGAAGAACTACAAGAGTTATTTTCGAATTAGTACCAAAATGTTAATCTAACGTAAATTCATTTACTATTATAGCATAAATTCATTGACTATTATAGCATAAATTCATTGACTATTGGCTCCCAAAATCCAATACGTCAATATTGTTAGGTTAGAGCACTTCCACCCATTTGTCATGGCAAATGGCAAGAGGAGGTAAGAGTTGTTACTATTCATATGAATAGTGGCAGCCATTGCACAAGGCAAGGTGTGTTTCCACCCATTGCCATGTCAAACGCAAATACTATTCACTTTTAGTTTTTATTTTTATTTTTATATACCTAAACAATTAATTTGGAAATGATTTTCGGATAAGATTTTGGGTTCCCACTTGTCAATATTTATTATAAAATTCATATCTAATAATTAAATGAATTTTTCGAATAAGATTTTTGAATAAGATTCTTCACTGTCAGTGTCAATATTTATTAAAAATAAATAAATCTCAAATTTCAAATAAGATTTTAGGATAAGAATTCTCGGTGTCACGTGTCGATCTTTATTATAAAATACAAGTTTTAGATTTCAAATAAGATTTTCATCCTTTAAAATTGCACACGTGTCATCTCTATCTTCTAAATTTCTCTATAAAACACCAGAGGCTCAACTCATACCTCTCTCACACAAGATCTTCTCTATCCTTTCATTTCTCAAATTTTAGATTTCATACTCCACTCTCAATGTCAGACATGAGGAGATGCTTGGAGAGGCAAGAGCGAGAAATTAAAGAAAGAAGACATAGACGAGCTGAAGAAAAAAGGGTGCAGCAAGAAGATGATGAACAAGTTGCCATGGCAGTGGGTAAGTGACGGATCAGGAAATTTCCTTGCAGAAAATGCTCTCTCCAAGAAGGTGCAACTGGTAAAGTTAAGGCTAATGTGAGAAGCAAATAAACATAATTATATGTTCTATGCAACCCTTTCTCCACCAATTTTCTTGCAAGGCTAGCAATCCCTTTCAATTGAGAAAAATTGGTCATTGTACGCATATGATTAATATAAATATCAAGTTGATCTTCAAGTGCCAAGAGATCTCGGGGAAGTAAAATCTTGAGGATAAAATTTAGCAAAACGAAGTAGCTTTTGTTTGTTAAAAGCTATGAATGAATCATCCGAACTCAAATACGTCAAACAAAGAAGTAACTCAGTATTTACCTCACTAAAGCAATGATTTAATTATGCAAGTTGCCCCTCAATGATTTGAATAAAGATGTCCACACGATAATGATGGAGATGTGTTATTATAGGAGCTCTCCGATGTGATCTCCATTGAGCTACCTATGCATCATCCATGTTTGGAACCAAGATATAATGTTTGCCACAAAATGAAGATACTTGATCAAGCAAGGCTTCAAATGCATTCACTCTCATATGTTGTAGTTGGTCCTGGCAAACTTTCACTAAAGTCATTTGCATTCCCAATATCTTGGTCTTTCTTTTTGTTTGGGCCTAATTTGACACACTCAACCCATGTCAATTTTGGAAAGCCACTAACAAATGATTGGGCCAAAAAACATACACTCGACCTAATATGGAAGGCCCAGAAATTATCAAACCACGAGAATGACATGGGCTTGAAAAAACCCAAATTGGGCTTGGCTCGTTCAAAACAAAGAAAATGAGCCCAAAAAGAGATAGACCCACGTGACCTCCTGACTTGGAAAAGTCAACAATTTCAATTGAAATTAATAAGGAGTTAACATGGGCAGGTATGAAGAGAACGTCTCTGGAAAACTTTCCTGCAGAGAGGTCAAATCCCTTGGGCATATTCAGAGATATTTTTCTGCTCCAAAGAAGGCTCCATTTCCAAGGGATACGCATACTTTGTTTTCTAAAAAGAGATAGGCAGGAAACAGGGAGTTGTTCAAACTGGAAAAACGAACTTACCATCACAGGTTGAAAAAACTCTTAGAGAGCGTTTAAACTAAAAGAAGGGTTAGGTTCCCCATAAAAGTAGGGAAGTGATTGCCTCAGGAATTGACTTTTGAAATGCTTATTTGCCAGAATTGATAAAACCCCCTTTCTTTGCATTTAAAAATGAAAGATCTTTTGAGAAATTTTGCCACCCATTATTAAAAGAATTAGAACCTACACTCCAAAAGCATTTCTTATAAATATAGGAGAAGGTGACAAAAAAAACACAATCAATCAAACAACCAAAAAATCAGTCAAAAGACAAAAGTTCAAAATGATCACTTGATCTAGAAAACCTTCAACCAATTTGAAGCAGCCCAAAGCCAATTAAGCCACAAGAAAGAAGCCAGCTGCAAATTGGAACTTCCAAGTTCTAGACTTAGAAAGAGTTATTCAAAGCGAGATTTTTATCGTTACAAATTTGGTTCAACAAAAGCCAAAGCAAGCAGAGTCTAGGTTTTTACAAATGTGAAAACCTCAACAAATTTATGAAAAGCCTTGACTAAGCAGAACAGGTACCACAGTGTAGTTCAAGTTAAGTAATCCTCAAATCTAGCCACTTCTAACCCTTTCAAGCTGAAAAGGCCAAGTTCTCCCATTCAAAAAGCCTTCCGGGCTTGAAATAGATTAAAGTTTTGCCAAACTCAAGCTTTGGTATTGATTCACAGTTGAACTTAGCAGTTGAAGTTGTTAACAGTCTGAGTCCAGGCACAGACATGTCCAATCAGGAGCCAAATCAGAAGCATTTACCCAGCAGAAATGAAGATCCATCCTTTTTTGTTTTTCTAGAGTTAGTTTTCCTTTTTAAGCTTTGTAAATGAGAGTTCTCCCCTGAAAACAAATCACTTTTTTTTATCATTTATTCTGGCTAGAACTCCGGTTTGTCCTGTGAAAGATTATGAAGTCCTCACCAGTCTGAGGTAAGAAAAGAACTTACTTGGAGATGTTCCTCACCCAAATTCACAATCGTTTATTTAGAAGTCAGTAACTTGGGTGCAAGTTATCCTTTTAAGAAGTCTACTAGGATTTTTTATTGCTTGCAGTGGCACGCTCGCACACTAAACAAAGTTGACTTGTTGACAGTTAATGGTTTTCAAGCTAATGGGGAATTTTACCATACCATACAGGAGACAAATCGAAAACTGATGAACACCTTTGTAATGCTTGTGACAAGTCATTTGTGGCTCCCAATATAGATTTCATAAAAAATAGGTGAAATACAAACTTAAACGATTGTATTTCTCTCAATGACCTATTTGGTATTTGCTTCACCTAGATTCTCAGTGGAGCCACCCTCAATAATCAATTTGAGCACTTTCACCACAAATTTAAACATGGATATGATACTAAGTAATGTACCATAATGTGAGTTCCAGACGTGTATCGCTGAGACGCTTGAGACAAGTTTCTTGATTTAAGTCGGCCCTATTGGAAAAGTATCTTTTTTAAGAGCTTCCATAATATCCTTTTGTAGTTGATATCTAAGCATGTCACGACGCTTACACATGCTCCAACAATATTAACCAAGGTATTGCAAGATGTGAAGAAAGTGGCAATATTAACATTTCCCTTTGCCACGGCCACAAAAACTAATTGAAGTTGATGTGCAAAATAATGAATATAATAAGCACAAGGATTTTCTCTCAAAATCTCTGATTTAAGACCATTGAACTCACCCTTCATATTACTAGCTCCATCATATCCTTGTCCTCTTAGCATGGAAATGCTCAATTCCTCTCTTGAAAACAATGTGTCAATAGCCTTCTTGAGTGAGTTTGATGTAGTGTCGCTAACATGTTGAATGCCCACAAACCTCTCAATTACATCTCCACTTTGTTCACATAATGAAATACCACCTCCATCTGTCTTTTTCCTGACACATCACGTGATTCATCAACTAATAAAGAGAAGAATGCATCATCCATATCCTTAATGATTTTCTTAATAGTTTCAGTGGCACAAGCATTCACAAGATCTTTTTGAATTGTTGGAGCTATTAACTTGAGATTCCCAAGAGCATTTTCTAACACAACGACGTTAACTTTCTCATCATGATCAGCAAGAAATTGTAAGAGCTCCAAATAATTCCCCTTGTTGCTTGAAATGTCACTCTTATCATGCCCACGAAAGGAAAACTTTGCCTCAACAAAAATCTCACGCAATCAAGAGAAGTTGTCAAGCAAATACAATAATCAATACAAGCTTGCTCTGATTGTTTTATCAAAATTGTTCGGATGTGTTGCTTTTGATTCATAAGATCCACACAATATTGTCTAGATTGATTATGAACACTTCCAATAGGTCCAACATGTTGCCTAATTTTATCTTTCTTCTTCCAATTCCTAAAACCCATCTCTATGAAGGCGTCGCTACACCCTTGAACAATTTTGAAATTGGATTTGAAGAGATAACAATAAAGGCAAAATCCAGCATCTTTACTAATCCTGTACTCCAACCAGTCAAACTCATCAAACCACTTGACATTAAAGCGTCGATCATACCCTCAAAGATCAGTTTGTGGAAATGTATGATGCTTAGGCTGACATGGACCCTATTTTAGATATGTTCTTCGAACTTCGTCTCTAATGTTAGGATCATAGTCCAACATTTGAGGCTGAAGTCAGGGTCTCCAATAAGATTAGCCAAGATATCTTGCAGCTCACTTTCTTTCAGATTTGTGACCGCTGCCACTTTGGGGGAGGAGAAGCCACCGTTCAATTGGAGGTTGGTTGTTTTAGTTAGGGTTGGGGATTTAGGGTTGAGAACTTGAGGTTGAGAAGTTAAAAATGAATTAAAACTGAGTTGGGGAATGGGGGATTATCGGGTAGCAGCATCACAGCAGCCTTTGCGTTATTTATTTATTTTTTAACCTGTACCAAAACAACGTCGTTTTGGCTAGGGTGGGCATCAATCCGGCCGAACCGATTATATTGGATTGGTTTTGACTAAAGAAAAAGTCAACAGTTTGAAAAACTGAATCGAACCGGTTTGGTTTGGTTCGCCAGTTTGAGAGTTTTAAAAAATGTCCTAAACCAAACCGACCAATTACAAATCAATTTATTATTTATTTAATTTAGTTTACATGTGGCAAGACTTGAGTGGTTATTTAGAAGTGTACCATGTACCCAGCAACACTTGATTGGACTCCAAAACTACAACTCACGGACACATCTAAGATCTAACCATTCTCTCTCCTTCAAGATTTCTCTTAGAGCCTCTCTCCTATCTCCTTCCTTCCTTCGTCTCTTAACCCTAGCCGCAACTCCCCCTCATTATTTCTCCATCTCTCTCTCTCTCTGCTACATCTCCCTCTCCCTCTCCCTCTCCACCAGGTTCTGCAAGGATTGATTTGGGAATATTGCATTATTTTGCTTTTCCTTCTGGGCATTTGGTGGACTTGATTCTTCTCTGGGTAAGTTTTTCTTTCACAAAAGGTTCACCAATTATTCTACTTTATTCCACAATTATTCTATTTTATTCCACCAATTATTCTAGTACTTAGAAATTGTTGGTTGGTATGCATATTTTTAACAGATGTTTCAAATTGTTATGAGTTACCGAGTTGGTGCTTTGTGCTTGCTTCAAGTAAGATGTGAAGATAATATGTTTTTTTTTCCAACTAAGGCCTGCAATCTATATCTAAATGTTATGCAGAGAATAATCTTTGGACTCAACAATTTTACCTGTTTGTTCCTGTTTATGTGACTTTTTGAGTTGATTTGGCATGATCCTTAATGTAGTGAAAATTGGGAATGGATACACCTATGTTTTTTTTTTATTGATCCTTGTATTCTCCGCAGTGCAAATGTTTTTGGGGTTTCAGAGGGTCTATGAACTTTCCATTTGATGCCAGAGGAAACGCATTTATTATTTCTCTTAATGCATCAGAGTGGACCTCTTTAGTCCAGGTAACTCGCCTTCAGTTTGGGTTGGTTTGTTATTGTAGGGCTCAGATTCATCTCTACATTCCATAAGGAGATAAAATGAGTAATCTGCTATGTGTTTATGTTGATGGACTAGTATTCTTAAGAAACAGAGCTTGTGTCATACAATACTCTTATGAAACTCATTATTGTTGTTTTTATTTGCAGAATGAGAATATGAAGGAGGAGGGAGAGAAGTTCTATTTTACTGTTTTGATGTGCAAATGTTGTGTTGAATCTGATGGGGCTGCTGTTTGGAAGGATTCACGTTTTTTAAATCATGATTTGTAATAACTATATAATTAAGCACAATAGGATTGTATTTCTTTGAGAATCATGTTATGTAATAATTATTATTGCTTGCAGCTTGTTTTCTTTCTTTCTGTTTTTTCTTTACCTCTTTGGGTTGTATGATTAGTGAATGTTTTATGTGTTTGATATTAGGAAACTTGAGAATAAACATGTTCGGTTACATGGAGAAAATGATGTTTTCTTTTATGCCTAAACCGGCCGAACCAAACCGCACCAAACCGGATATGAATGGTTTGGTTTGGTTTGGTTTTCATTTTGATTTTAGCTCAAACCGAACCACACGGACCGTGAAATTTTAATTGGTTCAGCTGTGGTTTAAGGATGAAACCGGACCAAACCGGACCATGCCCACTCCTAGTTTTGGCCATGTGTTTTTTTATAATAAAAAAAAAAACTGTAAGTGGAAACGTCGATTTTTGACGTTCAGCGCAAAAAAAAAAACTTAAGTGTAATGACGTCGTTTAACATAACGAGGAACAAAAAAAAAAAAGACACGGGCACGCTGTGCGTTGCGCGAACACCTGGAGCTACACAGAAGTTGCCCCTTGGGGCATTTTGCCGAACACCTTGCCGGGGTCACCTTGGGTTGCTCTAATGGAGGATTTCAGAGGTTGTAGGGGTCAATTGACCACCCTTGCTCCTCTGTGGATCTGCCCCTGGCAGTGGGTATACCCTGATCTATCAAGGCAAGGCTGCCACCGTGGTTCATAGTACCGGTGGCCCAAACGTGAATAGACATAGGCATTCTCAAGGTAAGAATCTTTTGGTAGATTACTTTATCCCAAATTTTGTGTACTATAATGTTGATTTTCGATGGCGATATAGAATGCAACCCCATTTGTTCAATAAAGTCATGTATGATTTTTGCAATTACGATGCATACTCGTTTAGAAATGTGATGTTGGGGTTTTGGGGCTTCTTTTGGAGCAAAAGCTTACAGTACTAATACGAATGCTGGCGTATGGTGCATCTCCTGATTAAGGTGGATAAGATTGCTAGGATGAGGAAGTCCACTACTCTAGAGTGCTTGGTTCAATTCAAAGGCGAATCCTCATGTCGTTGAATCATGGAGTGACGTCTCCTTCAACACAACGGTTAGAACCGTGGGAATAATTCTGAAATCGCACACAATTTTTCACCACCTCCCAACATTGTTGATGGTTGAAAGATTTTCAGCCTTCCCCAATGACACCGAACCACATTTGTGCTTGCAGAATCTATTTTAAAAAAAATATTAAAAATGCAAGACACATTAAAAAAAATATTGAAAATGCAAGAAATATTTTAAAAAATATTGAAAATGCAAGAAACATTACAAAAATATTGGAAATGCAAGAAACATTAAAAAAAAATATTGGAAATGAACTTTTTAAAAAAAATTAGGACATTAAATTTAATAAAATGGAAATTACAAATTTTTTACCTCATTGCCAAGATTTTCGCCACTTCAATGGTTATCCCTCACTTTTGCCAATGTATCTCTTCATTTCCCCAACACTTTATTCAAAAAATTTCACCTACTAGCCAAGGCCATTTCCATATGAGCCAAACCCGATCTTTCACAAAATTCGGCATCAATTTTTTCTCCACATATGAGAGAATTTCATCTCATTGCCCGTAATCGGACAATGACCAACTCACACAACAGAACATCTTCCATGGTTGTCTACGTCCCTTGGCTTCTATGGAAGATGCCATGAGATGGTGAATAAAAATGAAAATTGAAAGTTAAGAAAATTTTGTGTAAAAAGTGAATAATATTAGAAGGTGAAGAAAATGTATGAGGATTTAGTGTTGAAAGTGAACAACATTGGTAGGTATTTATAGAAAAAAAAATTCGAATATATATTTTTTCTAGAATTTTTAGGCCAAAAAAGGGCAGTCGTTGGATTGGAGGAAAAGAACAATTGGAGCGACAGAACGGGCCACGTGGCGTGTTCCCGTTGGGGAAAACAGGGCTGATGCCATCTTGGCATCAACTCACGGAAGTTTAAATTTTTTTACCGTTTGCGTGCAATGCACACACCAACAGTTAAAAAAAAAAAACCCGAGTGTTGACGTCGCAGGCCTCGAGTTAGAGCACAAGCTCATTTCGCCTGTGGGCTAGCCGAGTTGGCCCGGTTTCATGGGACTTGCCTCTTGCCTGGGCAAGTTTGGCTCGCTGGAACGCGCAACTTGGGCTTGGGCCTGTCCTCCCTGGCTTGGGCAACCAGTGGAAATGCTCTTAAGAGCAAGTCTAGCATTGCTGATTTGCCCAAGCAAGAGGGGGCCTAGGCCTAGCTTTTGGCTCCAGCGCACAAAGGCAAGACCAGGATAGTTGATGGGGGCCACAAGCCTGGGGCAGGCCCAAAGGAAAATCTTGCATGGGCTCTTGTGGGGTTTGTTAATGTCATTGATGACGTCAACAATTAAAAAAAAAATTAAAAAAAAAAAAAACCAATTTTCAGAATTTTTATATATATAAATACATGGTCTTATTTTTCACTTTTCATGCCAAAATTAATGGTTTTAGTATAAAAAATATATAATAAATTAAAAGAAATAGTAATTGCCCTTGCTCTAACCTTTTGGGATGGAACCAAAAAAAGGCAAGGTTGCCACTATTCATGTGAATAGTAGCAGCATTTGCCTTGCCTTAGCCTTTTGGGGTGGACTTGCTCTAAGAGCAAGTTTAGTGCAGGGGGCTTGCCTGGGCAAAAGGCCCCTTGCCAGCCCAATTCCCCCTCCAGCGCAGGAAATCCAGCCTGGCAAAGGCTGGGACCCACCGAACCGAGCAAGCCCATGGGCAGATCTTGCTTGGGCTCCAGCCCGAAGGCGCTGACGTCAGCGTGACGACACGCTGACATCAATGAGCAGAAATACAATTTTTTTTTACCATTGGCTTGTGAATTTCACTCGCTGACGTCAGCTGGACCAGCCCTCAACGGAAAAATGCCACATGTTGCGTCCTGGGCGCTGCGATGGATTTTTTTCCAGGAAATATGACTGCCCTCGTTTTTTGGGCCAAAAACATGCCAAAAAAGTCAATTTTTTTTTAAAGAAATATCAAAAAATACTGAATTTTCCGCCTGTAAATACCTATCAATTTTATTCACTTTCCACACAAAATCTTCATACAAACTCTTCTCCTTTCAATATTTTTTCCATTTCACACATTTTTCTACTAGTTTCCATTTATATCAAAAAACAAATAGCCTTTTCTGTCGAAGCTGGAGGTGATTGGACTATTGTGGAAGATATTGTGTTGTGTGAGTATTGGGTGAAAGTTAGTCATTGCATATACCAGGCAATGAGATGAAATTTTCTCATATGTGGAGAAAAATTGATGAAGAATTTTCTGATAGATCCGGTTGAACTCGGTATAGAAATGGCCTTGCAATCTAGGTGGAAAATTTTGAATAAAGAGTTAAGAAAATCCTTGGCAAAAGCGAGGGACAATCAGAAGCGGTCAAAATCGTATAGATGAGGTAAAATATTTATAATTCTCGTTTTATTCAATTTAACGTAACTTTTTTTTTCTTGCATATTAAATTTAGATTTTCTTGGATTTCTAATTTATTTATATTTTGTTGCATAATAATTTTTTTGCATGCATTTGTAAATTGTTTATATTGTCTCACATATTTATTTTTTTGTTGCATAATCATTTAATTTCTTTCATTTCTAAATTGTTTATATTTTGTGGCATAATCAATTTTTTTCTTGCAATTCCAAATTATTTATATTTTCTTCCATATTCATTTTTTGGTTGCATTTCCAATTATTTATTTTGAATAGATCGTACAAGCACAAATGTGGTTCAGTGCCACGGGGCAATGCAAAATAAGTTTCTAGAATCACTAATGTTGGGAAATTGTGAAGAATTGTTCGAGATTCAAAATCATTTGCACTACTCCGCTGGTTGTGTTGAATGAGACGCCGCTCGCGTTATTCGACGACAATCGATTCGCCATTGGACTCCCCAATGAATCAAGACTCACCACTCCCATGTGCGCGAGACCTATTGGGAGAAAGGCGGCAAAGGCAAAGAAATGGAGCACTTCGAACAATGAATGTGCACAATTTTTGGAGCAAATTGCTAAGAATAGTGCACTGAGACTTAGAGAGACTTGAAAAAGAGAAGAAGCAGACAAGGAACGACATGAAGCGTTTGCAATTGAAAGGCAACATGCACAAGAACAAGACATGGAGGATAGAGAGATGAAAATCATGGTCATGGCTGAAACAAAGTCCTATTGGAAGATGAAACGAAGGGATGTGATGAGAAGAAAACTTTGCCATGACGTCGGACCTAGCAATACGGATTGGTTAAATTATCAAAACCATTAGGTTGGATTGAAAGATTTGTCATATGTATTAAGAATTGTTGTATTGTTTCCCTTTTATTCAATAAAGAAAGCATTAAATAATATGAATGTTTATTGAAAATATTTGCACATGAAAGAAAAGTTTAATTAAAAACAAACCTTATTTTATTGCAAACAACACACAAAACAAAGCATAATTTTAAAAAAAGCATAATTCCAAACACACCACACACAAAATAAAGTAAACTTGAAAACAAAGCATTAATCTTGACTTCATCCATTGTGATTGCCTTTCATCTCCCACAAGTACTCGATCAAGTCAACTTGACGCCTCTCATGGACATACGAAGATTGCATTTTCTGGTAACGATTAATCATGGGGTTGTTGAATTGACCATCCCGAAGTAACGGTTCGTGCTTCAATGGATGTCCATTTGGTCTCATCGGCCTTTCATAAATTCTTGTCAAAGCCGTGTTCATGGGATCCGGTTCGAACACCTATGGAGCTTCATAATCAAACTCATCCTCCACAATCATGTTATGGAGGATGATGCAAGTCATCATAATGCTCTGCAGTACCTCCTCATCAAACATCCGAGCAGCACCCCTAATAACACCCCAACGAGCTTGCAAGATATCGAAACACCTTTCCACGTCTTTCCAGTTACCTTCTTGAAATGCGGCAAGGTTTTTTTCCTTCTCATATTGGGGATTCTGAATTGTTTTCACGAATGTCATCCACCTATGATAAATTCCGTCAGCAAGATGGTACGCACCAGAGTATACGGTGTTAGAAATGTGCCTTAAGAGCCAATACATTTGATGTAATCTCCTTAGAATACATTTCGTATATGATATATAAAGGGCAAACTTATTTGTTATCTTTTACATCGTGTAAAGAAACAAATGTCCAAGGTATGCTAAATAAGAGATAAAGTAATCTAAAGAAGATTAGATTCGGAGACCTTTAATCTCTAACTCTAGCATCCCAAAATGTTCCTAATCATAGGTTATCAAATGGGCATTGATAAACCATCAAGATTAGCACATATTATGTATGCTCAATTGGGAGGATGGTTAGTCTCAAACCATTTGTGTAGTTGACACTAATACAAGTATGAACACGATAACCGTAGTTCTCATATGGAGTATTTATCTACATGTCAAATGAGAACTCATAGTTGCAATAATGCAAATTAGTCCTTAGACCTGAGGCATCATGGTTGTCCTGTGATGCGTTATTGATCTTTGATAGCTATTAAAGGCAAGCCGTAAAAGATTTGTCTTAAGTGTTGTTGGGATCTCTTAATTCATCATAGGGGCATGTGAATGTACAATAAGGAATCTCTACTTTCGATAAAAAAAGAAGAATGTTTCAAGATGTGATTCAGTAAATCTTTGGCCAAAGTATTTTGAGCTTGATTTAGAAAGTTGTTCTTAATCATGTTCTTTTGAATCACATGACGTTATAAATCGTGTTCAAGTGTACTCATTCACTAATGAGCACCCACATACTTGTATTAGTGTCAACTACACAAATGGTTTGAGACCAACCATCCTCATCATTGAGCATACATAGTATGTGCCAATCTTGACGGTTTATCAATGCCTATTTGATAACCTTATGATTAGGAACATTTTGGGATACTAGTTAGAGATTAAAGGTCTCCTAATCTAAACTTCTTTAGATTACTTTATCTCTTATTTAGTACACCCTGAACTTTTGTTTCTTTACACGACATAAAAGATAACAAAATAATATTGCCCTTTATTTATCATATACGAAATGTATTCTAAGGAGATTACATCAAATGTATTGGCTCTTAGGGCACATTTCTAACAATCTCCCACTTGCACTAGAGCCATTTAGCCATGTATCTAATACCCATTTTCTCTGTATGTCTATCCAGTTGTGACTGTGACATAGGCTTAGTGAGTGGATCTGCTACGTTGTCTTGATGCAACCTTTATGATGCACACATCACCATTCGAAATGAGTTCTCGAATCTTGTGGAATTTTCTTTCAATGTGTTTGGATCTCTGATGAGACCTTGGTTCCTTGGCTTGAGCTATCGCCCCATTATTGTCACAGGTACAAAGGCACTGGTGACATTATGGTTGGAACCACATTTAGTTCGGTAATGAACTTTTTCATCCAAACAGCTTCCTTTGCCGCTTCTGAGGCAGCAATGTACTCAGCTTCAGTGGTGGAGTCAGCCGTAACACTTTGTTTACAGCTTTTCCAACTAACAGCGCCTCCATTCAGAATGAAGACATACCCAATGTGGATTTACGATCATCAACATCAGATGGAAAATCAGAATCGGTAAACGCTTCCACTTGTAACTCTGATGTTCCTCCATAAATAAGGAACATATCCTTAGTTCTTCGTAAGTATTTAAGGATACACTTAACGGCTCCCCAATGATCTAATCCTGGGTTTGACTAGATATCTACTTGTTATACTAACAGCATAACTGATATCCGGTCTTGTACAAACCATGGCATACATGAGACTCCCTATTGCTGATGCATAAGGGATTTTACTCATCTCCTGTATATCTTCAGGAGTTTTGGACACATGTTCTTAGAAAGGTGAAGTCCATGTCTAACTGGAAGTAACCCTTTCTTAGATTGTTCCATATGAAATCTCTTTAGCACCTTATCTATATACAAGGATTGAGATAATCCAATTATTCTCTGAGATCTATCACGATAAATCTTTATACCAAGTATATAAGATGCCTCTCCTAAATCTTTCATTGCGAATGATTTAGTGAGCCACAGCTTCACTGAAGATAGCATTCCTATATCGTTTCCAATAATCAGTATGTCATCTACATACAACACTAGGAATACTACCGAACTCCCACTGACCTTTTGTACACACATTGGTCATCCATGTTTTGCATGAAGTTAAACGATTTGACAACTTCATTAAAGCGGATGTTCCAACTCCTAGAAGCTTGCTTCAACCCATAAATGGATTTATGTAGCTTGCATACCTTATGCTTATCAGCTGTAGAAATGAAGTCTTCAGGTTGATCCATGTATAGTTCTTCCTGAAGGTGGCCATTAAGAAAAGATGTCTTCACATCCATTTGCCAAATCTCATAATCATGGTATGCAGCTATTGCAAGCAAAATCCGAATAGACTTTGTCATAGCAACAGGAGAGAAGGTTTCTTCATAGTCAATCCATTCTCTCTGCTTGTAGCCCTTTGCTACTAGCCTTACCTTGTAGGTTTCTATTTTCCCATCTGAGCCTATCTTCCTCTTAAAAATCCATTTATTTCCTATTGGTACAATACCAGGAGGCGGATCAACTAGAGTCCAGACTTGGTTGGTATACATAGAATCCATTTCGGATTTCATGGCTCCAAGCCATTTCTGTGAGTCAATGTCTACATTGCCTCATTGTAGTTTGAAGGGTCTTCAATATCCTTACAATCACTTAGGAGATTTAACTCTCCTTCGTTTTCATGAAGGAAACCGTAATACCTCTCAGGCATTCTTCTAACCCTACTTGAACTACGCGGAGTTTGTGTCATATCAGTTTGTGGATCTGGGATTGCATTCAGTTCGGTGTTGATTTCTAGCTCTTTGGACAATTCCTTGAGTTCTATCTCATGTCCCCTTTCCCATCAAGAGCGTATTCTCTTTCCATGAAGGTAGCTGACCTTGCGACGAACACCTTTTGCTCGTCGATGTGATAAAAGTAATATCCCATAGTTTCCTTGGGATACCCGGATAAATCTACACTTCACTGACCTTGCATCTAGTTTATCCACATCTTGTCTTTTGACACATGCTGGACAACCCCAAATCTTGATATAACCAAGACTTGGTTTCTTCCCAAACCACATTTCGTATGGAGTTTGTGGAACAGACTTGGAAGACACTCTATTTAACAAATGAATTGCTGTTTCAAGTGCATATCCCCAAAAGGATATAGGTAAATCAGTATAGCTCATCATGGAACGAACCATATCCATTAAGGTTCGATTTCTCCTTTCAGAAACCCCATTATGTTGTGGAGTCCCTGGTGGAGTCCATTGTGATAAGATGCCATGTTCCTTGAGGTAATCAAGAAACTCTCTGCTTAAGTATTCACCTCCTCGAATCGGATCTAAGGATTTTAATACTCTTGCCTGTTTGGTTTTCAACTTCATTTTTGAATTCCTGAAACTTTTCAAAAGATTCAGACTTATGCTTCATTAAGTATAAGTACCCGAACCGTGAATGATCATCAGTAAAGGTAATGAAGTATAA
The DNA here is from genome assembly GCA_018703695.1 of Prunus fruticosa. NCBI lineage: Eukaryota > Viridiplantae > Streptophyta > Magnoliopsida > Rosales > Rosaceae > Prunus > Prunus fruticosa. Next base: position 42,375,182 of record CM031917.1, on the reverse strand, counting down.
ATAACCTCCCCTTGCGTTTGTAGACAAAGGTCCACAAACATCTATGTGGATTAACCCCAACAACTCTGTAACTCTTTCTCCTTTTCCTGTAAAAGGAGACTTGGTCATTTTACCTTGTAGACAAGATTCACAAGTAGGCATAGGAGAGGGTCTAAAGATCCAAGGCATCCATCTTTTGCCATCCGGTGAATCCTATCTTGGCCAATGTGTCCAAGTTTGAGGTGCCACAATTTAGTTGAGTTATCCACTTCTCTAGGCCTTTTAGGTCTAGGTGCATCTTTATCTATACAGTTAATACTACCATTCATTTCTAAATGAAAAAGACCATCAATCAAATTTGCATAAGCAATAATTCGATTATTATGTGAAATAGAACAAAGTAGTTTGTCAAACAAAACAACAAATCCGTCTCTTAAAAGCATAGAGACATATATTAAGTTCTTTACACAACCAGAAATGAAATAACAATTATTCAAATTCAGGGTCTCCGGAAGGTAGATTGAGACGATAGGTGCCTACAGCTTTGACAGCTACCTTAGTGCCATTACCCCAGTTAGCACCATTTCTCCTTTTCCGAGTCTTCTACTTCCTACTAGTCCATGCACACAATTGCAAATATGTTGACTAGCTCCTGAATCAACTATCTAGGTAGAAGTATTAACTGTAAAAGCTGATTCAAGAACAAGAGTGTTACCTTCCGAAGGCTTGTTCTTTAAGCTTGCGAGGTAATCCTTGCAATTTCTCTTCCAATGTCCATTCTTTCCACAGTGAAAGCAAGTTCCTTCGGTTCCTTGCCTTTCTTTGTTATTTTTCCTTGCTTGGGTTTTAGAAAACCTTTCTTCTTCTTTCCCTTATCCTTACCTTTCGGTTTGGATTTGGAAGAGGAGGAAAAACTCTTTTCAAACACCGCAAGCTGTCCCTTTTCAGCCCTTTATCCTTTGAGATATTCTTTTTAGCTACTATAGCCATATTGAGTAGCTTCAATAAAGAACTTTCCATCTTTCCCATATTATAGTTCATAACAAATTGGGAAAAATCTGATGAGAGGGACGAAAGAAAAAAATCTTGTTGAACTTCAGCATTAAATGGACAATCCAATTTTTCTAATTTCTCAAGCAATGATATTATCTTGAGACCATGCTGATTAACCGGAGTCCCTCTTGTCATCTTTGTGTTGACAAGTTCACATATTGTATTGAATCGCAAGCTACGAGTAGCTTCACCATAAAGCTCATTAAGGTGAAGCAATATGGAAGCACAATCTTCCATATCTTCATGTTGTTTTAGTAGCTCATCATTCATGGATGCTAGTAAGTAACATTTACCTCTACTATCATCCTTAACATGCTTCTCATAAGCAGTTATTTCTTCCTCAGTAGCTTCTTCGTCAGGAGCAATATGTGGTGGGGCATGTGTCAACACATAATCAATCTCATCCATTTTAAGGACAAGTTTCATTTTGCGAAGCCAACCCAGATAGTTTGTGCCATCAAGGATGTAATTGTTAAGTATCGATGAGATTGGGTTTTTAACGGCCATTTGAAAATTCTGCAACAACGTAAACAAATTTTAATTAATCTTCTACCAAAAACTTAGGGTCTTTAAGTCATGATGGCAGCTCCCACTATTTTTGGCAAATTTCATATCCCTCTTGAAATCCGAGAGTTTCCGTTGAAACTCTTAGTGGGGATGGGAGTCTCAATTTCATATAGTTTTCCTCAACCTCACAGTTTGTTGGATTGTTATCTTACTAATGAGAGGATACTCTTATCCAATCACGTCATTCATGTGAATACCCATCACTATGGCCTCTAGAGAACTAGACCTCAACCTAACAGTTTGTTGGTTTCGTTCGTCTTAGTTAAGTTATTCCCACCATGCTTGTGGGTATAGGGTTTCAAGCATGACCTCAACCTAACGATTTGTTGGCCACACTCGTTATCTATCCGCACTACATCAAGTATGTGTAATAGGCTTCCCTTGGATGGTTACAAGTCCTGGATGTTGCCTCACTGAGGTACAACAAAGTGTAAATGTGCCACCCAATAAGAGACTACCATGGTGGAAGGCCATAAAATAGCATTCAAAATGTCATTTCGCTTATCAACTTAATATTGCTTTGAGGGTAGTTAATTTGGTCTCATTTTAATCCAATTTTAATCCTGTTAAAATTACCTATCTAATCTCATTAAATGGTTCCCAATGCAACATATTAGTAGCACATAATACTCCCACTAAATATTTTAGAAACCATTTGCTTAAGATAGCTAGAATACATGGTGCTACTAATTGGTTAATTATTGTCATTACCGAACATTCAAATTGCATTGGGCTTATAGGATGATTATGGACTTTCTTGTTGATCCAACACGAGCCACCATGTTGGATCATGGTCTTGGAAGGTGATTCATTTTAATAAATTATGGATGTTTTCCCTATAAATACATAACAATTTTATTCACTTTCTAAATTGTTTATATTTTGTTGATAATTTTTTTTTTTCTTGCCCTTGCCCTAGCTTTTTGAGGTGGAATCAAAAAAACAAGGCTGCACTATTCATGTGAATAGTGACAGCCATTGGCTCGCCTTTGTGCCTTACTTTAGCCTTTATGAGTGGACTTGCTCTAAGAGCATTTGTTGTGTGCCTATATGAGCTTAAAAAGTGAAGGATGAGGTGGGGTCATGGACCCATATGTGGTGACACTTGACTTGATGTAAAAATACGGGACGTGATCTTACGATCTTAACAGTGTGATTTTATTCGCGAATCTGTTGATGTTTGTTTTTACTTTATTTTCATTTCGAGGAGGGGGAATGGTTTTGGCGGTGCGAGGAGTGATGAGGACCAGTTTCCTCAGTTAACTTGGTGAACTTTTTTTTATCCAAAGGACAAGGCCACGAGGAATATGGTTTTGCAGTTTTCAAGGTGTTTGTTTGTAATATATTCCTTGGATCTTGCTTGTAAAATGATTGACAACTCATGAGATTGCTTTGGTTAAACAACCAATATATATTGTCCAGTTTCACATAGTGCAGGACTAGTTTGGTTGGAGTGTAAATGGGATCCTTGGCCTTCCTTCCCTTTTTGGAAGTTGCCTAACCAAAACATTAAAGCAACGTTCGAAAACGAAAGAACAAGACCGTATAAAATAGCCAAGCCCTTCCTCAGTCAGGAGAAAGACTTCTATGAAACGTCGAGATCAGTACTACAGTGGTGGCCTTCCTCTTCTTCCTGCTTGACACCTAGGTTCAGAACTCTAAAGAATTTCTTTCTCTCAATGTAAAAAAAAATATAAAAACTTCTATAAAACAGAAATAATACTGTTTTGTTATCTTTGATCAATAACGTTATGACATAAATGATAACACTTTCATATAATATAAACATTATTGACCGAAAATAACGCTTTTTTATCCCCGTTGCTCTAAATTTTTCTCCTGTCCCTAGCCTCACCTGGAAAAAGTTGATCATTTATGTGAGCTGCAGAAAGTGTATAAAAGAAAGAGAGAGACACGTGTTTGTTTTGTTGAACAAGCAAAGTCTGTGGGCTGCAGAAAATGCAGCATGCATGGCAGGCAAGGCAGTGGTGCACGCTGTACCAGCAACAGCAACTGCTGCAGTGATGTTATGTACTAACTGAATATATCGTCAAAATACAAGAGAGAGAGAGAGCAACAAAAGGCAGAGGTAGCTTTAGGGCTGAGGCAATCAGTCAGGTCATGGAGTGGTCAATAAGTAAAACGATTTTCTCAGGGCTGAGGCAATCAGTTAGATCATGGAGTGGTCAATAAGTAAAACGATTTTCTCAGATTTCTCCTCTCTCCCTCTCTCTCTCTCTCTCTCTCTCTCCTTAGAGTGCAGGTACTAGTAAATAGTAATATATATACACCTTAGTGTTTATGGTGGTGCTGCCGCCCTGCTTTGCCAGCCTATAGCAACCCGCGGCATTCAACTTGGACAGCTGTCCCTCCCCTGTTCTGTTCATATTCATTAGGGCTTGGTGGGTATGTAAAGTGTCGGATTTAGAAATATTCATTTCAGGAGTCAACGTGTAAAAAGTAAAAAAAAATGCTATACAAAATAGACCATCGAAATAAAATGATAATATTCTAATTCATAGTTAATAGATAAAACCATACAAAACACTCATGTTCATTATAAAAAACAACTAGATCAATTTCAAAAAAATAGACAAACTACAATAAACCAAAAATATCTATAAGAATGTGATAATAAACCAAAAAATTAGTGCAATCCTCTTTGCCTCCCAAGGCGTCTCGCCCTATTCAACGTAAGAGCTGGCACATATTAGCGCAATCATGCTCATTTTAGGGCATTTACGTCATTTTTGAGGTCTGTCGTCGTTTTGATTTTTGATTTTATTTACATTTCTTTTGGGCTCTAGCTCTCAAACTTTGGACCATTCTGTGTATTGTCTTAGGGGGAGTTTATTCAAGCGAATATTTCTTTAATACGTACGAGTTAGGTTATTCTTGTAAAACTTTTTTTTACCTAGATTGACCTTAGGTCCCTTTATGCATTCATATCATATATGAATAATTGTTTTATGTAAAAATATTGGCTGAGTATGAAAAATGATTTTTCGGCGTAATAATTTTCTCAAGATAATTTCTGGCGGCTTTTATTCCTTACACATCAAATAAGAAAACTTAATTTTATGGGATTTTAGTATGAAGTATATATTGACTTATGAGCTATCATTTTTAGCATAAATTGTATTTTGCACTAAAACCGAGTTTTCATATTTTGATTTGGTGGGAATTTGATTTTCTAGTATTTTTATTTGAATTCAAATAGGGAGTACTTCCTTATTTACATTATAAATTTAAGTAAATGAAGTAATAAAAAAAAAAATGAAAATAAATGGTGAATTTCAAACTTGCATGGATTAGTTGACCCTCTTGCCCCATGTGGATCCGCCCTGAGTATGTATACATGTATATTTGGTCCATTTGGGAATTTGGTATTATTGATAGATTGCCATGGGAAATGAATCCAAATAAGAAAAGAAATGGGCAAGTGCCAAGTGGGTGGAGCGGAGACATGGTCTCTTGCATCGATGGCATGAATCTTTATAAGATTCTTTGTTTCCTTTTTATTTTTATTTTTGGAATTTTCTCTTAAACACTTACAAACTTCTGTTTTAAAATTTTGGGTTAAATTAATTTTTTTTTTTTAAAAAAAACACCAATTACATTGCATGCAGGTTCTGTTTGTTTTATATTTCAACCATATTTTTTGAGCCCCGAGTCTATATAGAAGCAGAGGTCAAGTGCCAAGGACCAGCAAAACCTGCCCTGTGATAAATTTTTTGCAGGACAATAACATAAAAGCCTTCTTTTTGGATGAATTTCATTGGTCTGTGACTCTGGTACGTACAGAGTGGCACATACTTTTACATGCACCATAAAACCATTAAATATCTTTTCACCTAGAAAATAAAATAGCCATAAATACAGTCACAAATTAAATAACCGACTCTCCAAATAAATAAACAATGAAAAAAACATGGGACTAATTGTTTTTTCCTCAATTTAAGTGGAAAAAACATGGATTTGTTTTTAAGAAGCTAATATGAGAAAGAAGAGGTCCATTTACCCGGCCCAACCCAAATCTCTTTCGTCCCTAACAAAACCATAACCGCCTTATTCCGCCCCCGAAGCCCAAAGGCAGAGAGATTCGAAGCGTTGATCGTCTGCCAAACTCAGGGAGTCGGGTAACACAAATTTCTCCAAAATTTTGTTTGGTTAACGAGAAAATTAATGGAAGTTTGAATATTTTCGACGTTAGCATTAAATACCCAAATTTTCTTCCTCGAATTTCTTAGTAACCATTTGTTTTTCTTAAAGAGGATGTTTATTTTTTTTGCGATCTTAGTAACCATCAGGGATCGCGAAGTTACAATCTTCGATACTTTTCTTACTTAGTTAGCTAATCTTTACTTAATTTCCGAATAGCAATGTAATTAAAACAGTCAATGCATCACAAATTTGGGCGCTTCAATCCCTTGTGTGAAGGTTATTTTGAACTTCGTTTGTTTGAATGCTATATTCATTAGTTTATGTCTTCTTGCTCAGAAACTGTTCGTGAAAATGTTTAATTGGCAATATCTCAATTTGTTTTGTGCGTGTGAAGGCTAAGTGTTGTGCTACCTTCTGTCGGTAGGGGTGAGGATTACAAGTAAAAGAGGAGAGTTGCCATGATAGGAAGTGCTCGTGTTCGGCTGAACCGGTGGCAGCAGGCAGCCGTTGCGGTTGGCTCAGCTGTGGGCGCATTGCTGGACCCAAGAAGAGCTGACCTCATAGCAGCTCTTGGAGAGACAACTGGGAAGCCTGCATTTGAAAGAGTTCTTGAAAGAATGAAGAAGAGCCCTGAAGGCAGGGTAAAGCCTCTTGTCTACCCTTTACCTTGTTATTTGGTTATTTATCAATAGACAATGATCTAATCAAATGATAATATGTTCTACATAATAGTATATGGAAGTTGTTCAGAAAAATTTGCTCAAATTATTCCTGTTGTATCTGCCTTGTGTTTTGTTAATGAGGGTGTTGGAGTTTTGGGTTAATTTTTGAGTCGATAACATGTTCTTTGAAAGTCTGCTTGTTTCGATAGAAAACTGGCATGAACTGAGCATTTCGTGCCTGTCTTAGCAAGGGAAATGACCGTATTAGCTGCTAATGCTACTTAGATAATTACTTATGGAGAAAATTGCTACTTGGATTATAGACGGTACCCATCCTGGCAAATTGAAGTTATATTTTAGCCTTTCATGTAAAAATGGCAATATTGTTTTCCATGTTGCTGACTGCTGAGTATTGAGTGCTATTGCTCTTAGTTTATATTTGTATGAAAGCTAATGGAAACATGGAAAACTACTACCACTCATAATGCTTTCGTATGATTACTTGTAATGAGCTTTTAATTAAGCTGAATCGTCATATGTAACTCTCTGTTGTGCTTTGTATTTACCAAATATCAAAATGTTATGGAATGACTACTTCAAAAACATTATATGTTTGTTGTGCAGATAAAAAATGAAGCAATCTTTGTTTCTTGCAAATTCTATTTTCTCAACAGCTTCCTCTTGTTATTCTAACACCAATGCATTTCTTTTTTCACAGGCTATACTGTTGGAGCAACCCCGTGTAATATCTGTAAAAGTGGGTCATGCATGGGATCTACCAGCAAACACATTTGGTGCGGCCTATGCAAAGTTCATGGGATCCAGGAACTTCTCCCCAGATGATCGACCACCAGTGCGGTTCATGGAAACGGATGAGCTTGCATATGTGGCCATGAGGGCTCGCGAGGTGCACGACTTCTGGCACACCCTTTTTGGCCTTCCAACGAACTTGATGGGTGAATCAGCACTCAAGGTAATAGAGTTTGAGCAAATGTACCTTCCCATGTGCCTGATGTCCGTTATAGGGGGGTCGGCAAGATTCAGTGAGAAGCAAAGAAAATTGTTCTTTCAACACTACTTTCCTTGGGCCATCCGAGCCGGAATGCAGTGCACAGATCTCATGTGTATATATTATGAGCAGCACTTTCATGAGGACTTGGAGGATGTTCGGAGAAAATGGGGCATAATTCCTGCTCCTGCTGTTCCTAAACAAACCCGAGCACGGGCAGCTTCATCTGCTGTGGGGGAGAAACTGTAGATTTCTTGAGCACACGAACTGGTTAACAGACTAAATTTTGTTTGAACACATCGATAATTACCGTATGATTTCAATCTTCAGAAATTGAATCTCGTGGGACAAGATAACTCATGTAAATTATGTCCAGTCCTTGCCAGCACGTCTAATCATTTCATCGTTGGATCTTATATTCCTGGAGAAACCAATTTGATTTATTGTATTGCCTCTGAAACTGGCTAGTCAAAATTGTATTTCGGTCACAAATAGTGGTTTTCTATTTTTCTGTTTTCTATTTTTCCTTTCTTCTTCTTATTTGTTTTATTATTTTATTTTTCTTTTACAACTTTTATAACTTCGATGAGCGAACTGGGAACATGAGAGACACGAAGGATCACATGAGCCTGGCAACGCAAAGGAAGGCATGACATTCAAAAAGAAATTTTAAATTTTACCGATTATCACCACCACTTGAATTTCAAAACAACAAAAATGACCATGTAAATAACACTGGGAAAATAACAGAGAAAACACCAAATATGCACTAGGGAAATGCTGCTTTGTCCATGACAAGGAAATCTGTATCAGACGGTTTATGCATCTAAAAAAGAGCAACGGTTGATTGAATGATCCCAACAACCACAACACCTATATTACATCACAGAATCCATAAAAGTCTTAATTGTTTACATCCAAAGGATGGAAGGCATTGCCTCATCCAAAATAGAGGTTCCACAAAATTCAACAATGCGAAGGCATGTCTCAGTTGCCACCTGGTCCACCAAAGAGGTAATCCAGAGAAGAACCACCACCTGGGGCAGAGTGGACCTTAGTCGAGGGTCGATCCTGCACACAAGGAAAATCAATACCGACATCATAATAACATATAGCAATAAAACACACAAAAGAAGACATAACAACCAACTGTGTTTTTAGCAGTAAAGACAAGTTTACGGTGGCACAATAAGTGATCAAACGCCGGAACAAGCCCTATCTGTGTCAGTACTCAGGTGAAGTAAAAGTAGGGAAGCACAATCCAATCAGGAGCAGGTTCACTACTACCTGTGTGCTACCCTAGAGGGAGGGAGAGAGGGAGAAGGTACAGGGGCAGGAAGGGAGGAAGGACGGGTGAATCTTAAAATGTTAGATGGTGTGGATGAGAAATACTTCTAGGTTGAAACTTGAACATTTTTACAACATGGGGAAGAATGTTTTACCAAATTAGCAAAATGCTGAGATGTTTAAAGTTGTTAATCAAGACAAGCATTTTACATGTCATGTTCTATCCTATGAATGAAATTGAAAAACACAAAAGAAAACAGAGAGCAACATTTTGATCTAACATTTAATAATAAAAAAGGTATGAAAACTGCATAAGCAGGAAAACCATACCGTAATGAAGTTTCCAGTGTTCTGGCCATCTGCACGCATGTAGTTGTTTGAAGAAGTACTGTGGATGCCAGCAGGAATCTGCTTGGTGATATCTACTGGCTCAGGAGCAGGAGGAGGAGCAGTAGGTTTGGAAGCAGGCTCATTAGTCACAACCCTCCCTTCGTTTGGAATTGGTGCAGCTTGGGTGTTGTTTGCGGCCGGTTTTGGAGCCTCCCCACTCCCGAAAAGATAGCCCAAAGAACTCTGTCCCCCACCACTGCTAACTCCACGACCCATGTTCTCCAACTTCTTCTTAGATAACCCTACACTCTGTGTTACAAGTAGATAGTTAGAATAGATGTTTGGGAAAAAGAACAAACATTGCAAGATATTATACTATTAATTGCTACTGGATGCCTCAAACATATACCATCAGTCATATGCCTACAGGAAAATTTATCACAAGGACCTTATCACTATTTGCTTCAATGTCTAGAAATGCTTTGAAATCGAACAAGCTTATTGTTGATCCATTTTATAGAACAAAACACTTACAATAAATCCGGGAGAAAAGAAAAAAAAATCTCTTAGAATCCGCATGGTAGGCTTCTGCCTTCATCACAAAGAAGGCCCAAGCATGGGGCGTTTGGTAGGCCAAACCATTCCAGCTCTCTTTATTTTTTAAAGTTTACTTCACTATTTAATACCCAAATTATCATTTCAGCAAAATTAGACACAAAGATGCATAATTTGGCAAAATGTACGCTCAAATCCACAAACTTTCCGTACAAAAAAGGGGAAAATAAACAGATCCACCATAAACTGCACAGCCAACAAATCCCAAACCGAAGCAAGAGAAATGTCTCAATCACACACTAGAACAAAGCAACATATATAGATCTACCAAAAGAAATGACCCTCAACGTGCTAATCAGTGCCGGGCCATAATTTCACCCACAAAATCAACTGAAGAAATATCAAATATTCATTATAAAAATACACAGAGAGAGAAGAACAAGAGAAAGCATCTAATCAAAAACAGTGAAATCGATTAAAGGTAAGGAATTGAAAGCACAACCCAGTGATTGAAACACTGAAACCTAAATCCAGGATAAGAGGCAGAGATCTAGGGTTAGAGATAGGGCTGGGTAGGGTACCTGGTTGTTGGGATCAGATCTGGAGGGAAAGCTGTGAAGCAGGGAGAGTGAAAAACACTGTAACCTCAGTACTGAGACAGCAAAAGCTACGCCAAATGCATGCGTTATATAAATGAGTACATACACTCACTGTTTTTCTATTTTTTATTTTATTTTTATTCTTCAAATTGAGAGTTCATTTATACGATACTAAATACCAATTCACAAATTCAAGCTATCTACTACAAATAAAAAAAACAGAATCCCTCATAATTCAATAGTAAAAAAACCATTTGTATCCAAATGGAGATTTTCATTATATATTTTCCTGAAATTTTGAATTTTGAAGCTTTTCATTTTCACCTTTTAAAATAAGGATAATATGGTGGAAGCAAAGACAATAACCGAATTGTGAAGGTAAGTGGGGAAGTAAAGTATTTTACAGTCGTTGAAAGCGATTATTCCTCCGCTTCCCACCTTTTATTTACTAATAATTTTCACTTTTGTTTTTAATTTCATAATATTAAACAATTTTAACATGTATTATTGTCAGACTATTAACCGTTGATCACGCATTCAAGTACAAATTAATCTCTTTGAAGTTTTGATTGATACTGAAATTGTAACTCTCAGCAAGAGAACACTTTTGCTTGTGTTTGAACATTTGGGAATTGTAAGCCTATATTTGAATTATGACTTTCAAGGATTTTTGGCCAATTGCTTTAAAGTTTTTAATATTTTTATTATTACAAATAATTCGGTCCCAATTGCTTTTGAGTTCCATATATAGGGAGGGAAACTTAAGAATTTTTTTATAAAAAAATTTAAAAATATAATATGAATAAGTTCAAATGTATTTAAACCAAACCACCACCAATAATAATGTGTTGGTATATAATACAATACAATACAATACATGGTATTCTTTCCATTTTTTAGTATTTTAATCCTTAGCCAAGTAATTGGGATACAATGTTATGCCCGTGACGCATTTGATGTAACCCACCTGCTGGTACATTCCATTTGAAGGACATGCATCATGTGTAAACCATAATTACCAACCTGCCAACTTACCATACAAGTAAATAGGTCAAAAAATTCTCTGTCACTGATTGGGCAAATTTAAACCTAAGCCTGACAAAACATAAAATTCACATGATGCTGCCAATCTACCCCTTGTTTTCCAGTAATTTACCATAAATATTTTTGCTGTTATAAATATTAGCTGGATATACAGAAGTGAAGCACACAAAAATATATGTACACTTTCTATATGCGGTGACAGGAAAATAAACCTAAATACACTGAACACTCGACTTATTATGTGCTGCATTGTTGAACATGCTATATCTGGTGTAATGGCAGCTCAGCTCATGCCTAAATTGGAGGAATCTGGGATATCTCTACTAATATCCTGTGCAAAGCCTGTGGCCTTGAGAAGAAAGGTGCGTGATCAGAGCCCTTAAGCCGGAAAACTTGTTCCGGGGGGTTCGATTCGATCATGGTCTCCTGTAGAGGAACGCTTATGGCATGATCTTCTTGAGTGACTATGAAGAACCGCCTGACAGAGCCGTAATTCGTGCTGGAAAGAGAGAGCTTCTCTGTCACTGGTGCAAAAGGGATTGGCCTCATGGACACTGATGCTAATGCAGCATCCTGGTTTGGAAGGAACATAAATAAAAGCTTCAATATCAATACTGAATAAATTGTGCCAGTTTTTTGAAAGCAGATCATGCCATGCTATAAGCTATATATACCTTTGCAGGACTTTGATTGAACAATAAGTCTTCAGCCAATTTTTTGGCAAGATTAATGGCTGTTGGAGGTTGATCCTTCCCATTGGCATACAAGAAAATCTGAGCCTGTCGCATCAGATCATTCGACCCGGTCTGCATTAACATGATAAACTAGTTCAATTTATGAAGAGGAACACAAAATACTTGAATGCAATTATAATTGTTGTGCTGTTTTCTCTTGTCTATTTTTACCCTACCTGTTGAGCAAACAGATTGAGAGTACTTTGCCCACTAGCTAACATTGCTGCAGAAATGAATATGGCTTTTGCAATTTTTGATGGAAATAACTCCATTACATATGAGATACATGTGCCACCAAAGTCATGTCCAACCAAAATTACCTGCATTTTAGAGGGGAAAATAATATTATTTCCTAGTACATTAAAATTAATCATCTATCATAATTCATATCAGAGAGAGAGAGAGAGAGAGAGAGAGAGAGAGCAGAAACCTTCTTCCCATCCCCAAGTTTCTCAAGGATGTCAGTGAGTGGCTTTACATATTGTGCAAGAATTGTAATGCTGTTGGTATCAAAGGAGTCAACTCCAGAACCTGTCAAGTCAACTGCATCAACTTTGAACCCACTTTCTTCTAAAAGTGTCATGCTTTTATACCAACACCAAGCACCAAAGCCACCTCCATGAACAAGAATGAAATGATTGGTTTCCAGACCATCAGTCTTTACATCCTATAAATGAAATCAACTTATATAAGTTCAAAACTGTTGCAGCATTTGAGCCAGAAAAAAGACTTATTTTCTTTGAAAATATGAAAAATATGCAGAGTCAAATGTTGTTGCTCTGTAGTTAAACTATTACATGTCATATCTTAGGTAAAGATATTTGCAGCATCCAATGTGGAATTTTGGACGCAAGCTTGGAACTGATCAAACTTATTTAACCAATCTTAGGAGCTGAAATATTCAACCGTCCAACAAACCCAAAATGATGCCAAAATGTAGTTTACAGCAAATGCAAAACTAGCAAAAAACAAATCATGTCATGTAAGTTGACATAATGTAGTTTAAATAGTATAACCCAGTTAACGTAAGATTCTGCCTAACCAAGCCGTACTGCAATTTGCCCCAAGAATCAGACCCAAAAAAAAATTGCTCCAAGAATTGGTCCACGGCGTTGACCAACTCAGTACACTGTTCCTAGAGGTTCATTCAGAGAGAGAGAGAGAGAGAGAGAGAGAGAGAGAGGAGACTTTAATTGCTAGTATTCCAATTCCCAGCCTTAAATTTAGATCATATGATTCTTGATATGAGTGTAGATTGCTATAAACAGAGAAAATAATTTGCCAGTCATTAGTTTCCCATAATCCTTATATGAATGAGAACGAAAAAACTTTGGATGAGGCTAAGTGCATATGCAAACATGTTCAAACCTGCTTGTCAACAAGCTCAAGGGGCTGAAAGCTGACAGCATCCGAACGCAAACGTTGCCTAGAGCTGGAGCTTTTTGTAAAGCTCTGATTCTGTTGGCCAGGAGAGGGATAAACCACGGAAGTGGATCGGTTAAGCGGTATCGATGAAGCGTTCTTCTGGTGGTTCTGGAACAGCAGAACAGCCTCTATTGCTTGCTGTTGAAGCAGCAAATCATCCGCAAGCATCTCTTTCTTCTTGCTCGAACCGTTTGATCTTCTAGTGCTAGCAATGGAGGACAAGAAAGGTGAAGAGGATGGTGAGCGTTTGGAGGGCTCTCTGTTGAAGGTGTTGCTGTTGGGTTTCTTGTGTGATGGTGAGAAACATACCAATGAGTTCCCCATTTTCTTGCTTTCAAAGAATGAGAGAGAGCCTCAGAGTCAGAATATGAAGAATGCTAATGTAGTAGATAGAGGAAACACGAAGTTTGACCAAGTTGTTGTTGTTGTAGTTTGTATTAAAAAACTAGCTACAACAAGTTTAATGTGGAAAACGAGAGAGAGAAGAAAAAGTTACAAGAGGGTTTGTGTTTCAAATATAATAAATGAAACTTCTGTGTCATTTGAAGTCAAAGAAAAGCGCTTTGAAATCAGAGGATTATTTGGAGTGGGGCTAATTCAATTCCCTTGTTAAAAAGAAAAACAGAAGAATTATATTCTTTTGGTTTTGTTTTCCACTTCTTCTTTGTAGCCATTTATTTTGACCAAATAGTCAGCTTCCAAAGGTCCCAAAGCCAGAGGGGCCAATCACATTGTTTACAATTTGTTAGATCAGGAGCGATTGTACAAAGTTTTATTTTGATACTCCACGGAGGTGAGAACCGAATCTAGGACCTAAGATGCGACGGTAAATATTTTTAATTATTTGAACTACAAGTCCTGCAGGGTTTATACAAGTTAGAGGAAGCCCCTTCATATTTGCTGTGGTTTCTCAGATTACTCAAATCGTGATAGTTGAATGAAGACTTTTCTTCTATTTATTGTTGTTTCCGGGCGTCTGTTTGCTTGACTTTTCAAATTTCTTTGTTTTTGGATTCTTCCAACTCAAGTCAAACTCTCCCATGTTGGATACTCGAAAGTTCAGACCAAACCCACATGATTGCCCCAAATTCAAAAATTTATCCGTTTGGTTCATAAGAAAGGAGGCTTGGGGATGAGAAATCAATTGTTTTCCTAGGTTTGGTAAATAGTTGCCTAGTACATGGGAAAATAGGGGGCAAAATGACGCCCTCCTCTCAACTTGGGTTTTGTTTTTCCCTCATCATGGGAAAGTTTGGGAAAATGAGCCAACATTCAATGCACATTTTTCATGACTATTTTGTACCCATGAACAATTTAGAATGACTTATTTGTGTACATGCCCCCTGTGCTTTCAAACTGTCTCATATTACCACCCGTGTTTGAAACATCTTAAAATACCCCCCATACTTTTAAAAACAATCTCACATTACCCGTTTCGTCAGGATTATAAACGTTCCGTTATGAGTGTTGGGCCCCACTTCATTTCAGTCGCTTAACATTGGAGAAAAGGGTTTTTGAGTTTCAGAAAAGGGGATAGGGGGTATTTGGGTGAGAAGGGGAGATTTGGAGAAGAAGGCTAGGACTTTTGCAAAATCTAAAATGAGGATTACCAATCGGGGTTGCTGCAGACTCAGTATTTGCACTTGAGGCAAGTAAGTAGGAATGGATGAGGTGGGAGGTTATGCTGTTTTGCAACTTTTAAAACAAATTCAAGCAAAACCTCACAAGAGGTATCATTGGTGAAGAGAGCACTGGAAATTGCAGAAATTAAACAGATTCGACAGAGCAAATCCTTTGCTCCTTGGGTTTTCCACAAGAGCAACTTACCCAAATATTTGAACATATCTGCTCTTTCAAGGTAAATAATGACAACCATTGTCCCAAACAAAAGACCAATGATTGGGAGATCAATAGCAACATATGCTTGGTCAGGAGTTAAGACTCTGAAAATAACCATAAGTATTGCTCCTAGGAGGGACCCTTGGCAGCCAGGAACACTGCCAATACCCAAAATACTGCAAAGGCAATTGAGCCAAGAACCACTTTCATAGAAAAAGCCATGGCTATTTTTCCAACTTAAGAAGCTCAGATTTTGCAAAAGCCCTAGCCTTCTTCTCCAAATCTCCCTTTCTCACCCAAATACCCCCTTTCCCCTTTTCTGAAACTCAAAAACCCTTTTTCTCCAATGTTAAGCAACTGAAACGAAGTGGGGCCCAACGCTCGTAACGGAACGTCTATAATCCTGACGAACGGGTAACATGAGACCTTTTTAAAAGTATGGGGGTATTTTGAGACGTTTCAAAATCGGGTGATAATCTGAGACAAATTTGAAAGCGCAAGGGGCATGTACATAAATAAGCCATTTAGAATTACAATGTACCATTCATGTATCATTACATGAAGACTTTTCTTTTATTTATTGTTGTTTCCGGGCCTCTGTTTGCTTGACTTTTCAAATTTCTTTGTTTTTGGATTCTTCCAACCCAAGTCAGACTCCCATATTGGATACTTGAAAGTTCAGACCAAACTCACATGACTGACCCCAAATTCAAAAATCTATCTGTTTGGTTCATGGAAAAGGAGGCTTAGGGATGAGAAATCAATTACTTTCCCATGTTTGGTAAATCCGGACATGGGAAATAATTATTTAGCACATGGAAAAATAGGGGGCAAAGTGAAGCTCTCCTCTCAACTTGGATTTTGTTTTCCCTCATCATGAGAAAATTTGGGTAAATGAGCCAACATTCAAAGCACATTTTTCATGACTATTTTGCCCCTATGAACAATTTAGAATTACAATGTATCATTACATGCATTCTTTTTTTAATTGATTTAATCTGGGTATAATTGAAAAATTATACAAACTTTGTTTCCATTCCTAATCAAAACAAACATGGGAAAGGAAACAAAGTGAAATCTCCCGGTTACTTTCCCGGTATTACCAAACATGGGAAATGAATCTTCCATTTCCCATCCCTTGAGAAATGATATGGGAAGTGATTTCCCTCAAATCCGTTCCGTGAACCAAACGGGGCCTTACTAAACATATAAGATAACAAAGTTATATTACAGAAAAGATGCATAACAGAGAATAAATGTATTGGATTTATCAGTGTACATATTCCTCCTGTCTCGGTACAAGGCTATATCATTACCCCATCTATATCATCAACAGTTAATTGTATTCTCACTGAAACAATGTAGAAATCCCAAAGAAAATAACCCGCATCCAACTTGGATTTAGTTAGTTTGGATGCCTAGCTGTAACAGCTTGTTTTCTAAACACAAGCAACAGTGCTGCACGTCGTATTGCAATCGTGAAGCCATTACAGGATTTTTCTTTCTTCCAAATGCTCCTAGTTGTGTAAATCAATGGCTGGACACGATTAAGAAGCTTTTCAAAAATCCAGTTCATGCAGGCAACAGATGGACCCTCAAACACATCATCGTCACCAAGGTCCATATTTCGAGTAACTCTCATCTTCAAGTCACTTCTCTCAACATTAAACAGTAACTAGTTATGCCAGCATCAGACACCAGTCCTTTAACCACTCTCCTTGTTGCATGTCAGGATCAGGCATCGGAATAGGAGAACGACAGTAGAGCTTTCAATTAAGTTATATGACATTACATCCAAGGTGGAAAGTATCTTGTTCATACCTGCATGTAATATGGTACTTGTAAGAACTTAGGGCTTGTTTGGTAGGGAGGACTAAACTAGACTAGCAAAATGCCTACATTTCATGCGCATTGAAGGCTAATATGGATATGTTGCCTAACTTAGAGGAAGAATGGGGACTATATATAAGAGGTTGATAACTAAAACTCATCACACTAATCCACTTGAAAATGTTGGAATTATGAGGGATAAGTTTTAGTCATCAACCTCTTACGAATAGTCCTCCCTCATTCTCCGGGTTAGACAACCAGATCCATATTATGCCTTGATTGCACATGAAATGTGGGCATTTTGCTAGTCTAGTCTAGTCCAGTCTAGTCCTCCCTAACAAACAAGGCCTTAAGGTTATATACTACCTATATCATCTATAGCCAAGACCGATATAGAAGAGAACAAGATTAGAACTGGAGGATTACAGATAATGAATCCGACAATGGCATTCCCAAATAATCTAACAAGCATACCTCTCCGCACTACATTCAATTCTGCATGGCATAGAATTGAGGAGCAAGCTCAGTTAACCACAAATAATCGATCCTAGTTGTGTTGCGGATATATTTACGATTAGTTTCGACTAGTTCATTGAAAATTAGGCACTCTGGTTTGTTCTTGAAAAACACGGAAGACGGGTGGATCGAAACTATCTCACCGTTTGCTAAAGCCCTGTCATTTGGTTTGGTAAATGTGTGAGGTCGAGCATGACAAAAAGAGAGAATTAAATAATACACATAAAAAGGGGACAAGTTTTGGAACCTAAAGAAACCAGCCAAAAGAATTTCAAAACATGTCAAGGTAAGATCAAGACCTGTATGATCCCTCAGGCTGCTTTAAAGCTGCATTGAGGAAGAAAGAAGCTGCAAGGCATCTGCAAAACTGAAGCACGTCGTCACCACAAGAGGCAACACGAAGACCCATTTGTTCAACATTTCGTCGAATTTGGCTGCAAAAAAAACACCTATTAAATTTAGAGAAGCTAATTTATTGGATCTACAATACTAATAGACACACTGATCTTCCATAAGGGGGGGAAAAAACCTAGTGCGACTGTGAGACCAGCTGAAACATGTTCATAGCTCAACAAGGAATTGAAATAGCCAACCTGTGAATGTCACGAGCATGCCTCAGGGAGCGACTATCAATGAAATTTTCCTTGCACCATTTTCGGAAAGCTTTTTCACGCTTCTCTTTACTAAGACCTGATCTCTTTTCCAAGAACTCATTGGACGCTCTATATACATTAACCAAAGTGAGATGGTCTCCCTCTGGACTTGCAAAGGATTTCTTTGTAGTTCTCGACTGCCAACAGGAAGAAATATATAGCGCTTCCAAGTTAAAGTAATATTGTGAGATCATAAAAAGAGATATTAGTATAGTTTTATTCATATTACTAAAGCAACAGGATTAAGACCAAGAGTTCACCATATTGTGAGATCATAATGGAAATGGACAATGAAAACTCAAGAATGGAAGAATGGAACGTTAATCCACCATTGCGTTACACCATTCACCAAATGACCCCCCATAATATCCATGCTTGACTTTTCTACTTCTACTCATTTAATCAAACTGCTTACCATCACCCTTATGCGAAAAAGATATTTTGACAAACAACTCATCAACTCACTTCTATTATACTTTCCATCTATATAACCTATGAGAAATTAACAAGGACAAATAGGTAATGAATCATACACAAGTACCTCTTCTTTTTTGTCACGGGGACTATAAAATATAGATTCTACTGAGAGCATTGCAACAGTTATCAGCATCTCTTCCAGGCAATTGAATTCACTTGCTAGGATTAGAGCTTTTGAATAAATTGGGTCTAAGGGAAGGCAAGCCATTTGGCGTCCAACTGGATTTGATAATTTACAGTCATCTGTTAAAGCACCCAGCAGGAACAATTGCTCTAGTGATTTGACAATAGCCGACCTGTTCAAATGTGTAATAGATTCATGTATGATAAATTTCTTTGATAGATAATAAATCAATATTTATTAGAAGAACTAAACTAACTGCTTGACAAAAACCAATTAAAGCAGCCATTTGCTTTCTCATCATTAAAAAGAAACAAAAGACAAAGCCTATCCAAAATCTTACCTTGTCGGCTTTTCTATGAAGTCAAATCCACTGATATCATCAACACCCAGAGCCTTAAGTTGCAAAATGATATTAGAGAGGTTGCACCGCTTGATCTCTGGCTTTGTTGAATCCTCAAATTTCCCAAATTGATCCTCTTGGTAGAGGCGGAAGCATTTCCCTGGTCCTTCTCGCCCTGCACGCCCACTGCACAATAAAATTATGTATCATAAAAAGTTATCTGTTCTTAAGCATCAGTTCAAGTATCAGGGTCATCAACTAAACGATATGATACTACACTGTTTAAAAGTGTTCACAACAGTGAGCTTCCAAAGAATTCTAACAGTTTGTATAACATAAACGTAAATTGAATAACTTTATTATCCTCTAAAATGATATTTGTATTTAAAGAATTCTTGTTAGATCCCCCAAAACTGGCCAGCCATGCCTACCTCCTTTGAAGAGCTTGTGCTTTTGAAATTGGAACAACAACCAAAGATTCCAACCCTTTGTTCGGGTCATAGTAACGTGCTTTTACTAACCCAGGATCTATAACGTACTTTATTCCAGATATTGTTACCGATGTCTCAGCAATATTCGTTGCCAATATTACCTAACAGAACAATGTAACACGATTAGATAGAAAGAAAAGAATACACAGATGAATATATATCATAAACCTATTTCCGATAATATGTATTGCTCTACACTAAACAATTTGTTATGCAACAATCACAATACATCTTCACGCTTCCTATTCATATAGGATAAATGTCTAAGCTAATCAACATCATTAAGTTACCTTACGAAATCCAGGAGGGGCCGGTGCAAAAACTCGCATTTGCTGTTCTGAAGGAAGAGATGAGAATATAGAAACAGCCACTAGTTTTTTACTGTTTTCTGGTAACTGTTTAAGTCTTTCTTTGACAAGTCTTTCTACAGATTCGATTTCTTCTTGACCCGTCAAGAATACAAGTATATCACCAGGGCCCTCCTCCAGATGAATCTAATAACACATACATGCATATATAAGAACATGTGTGTTATTTAGGAATCACCATTTAAGGTCTATATTCTGCTTAAAGTGCTCAAAATAGATTCATAAAGTATACTGAGCATATTCTGTGCATGCCACAAGCTAAAGGGTCTATCATCCATAGCAAAAGCAAATGAACTCTACTCACTCATAGAAACTCAAACAGACTTGCAACTTGTAAGAAAATTTTTGCTTGACACAAATATTTACAAAGAGCACTAAATACCTGAAATATGGTGGCTAACGAAGCATCTACATAATCATTTTCAACATGAAGAGTATAAAATATCTCCACGGGAAACTGTCGCCCTTGGATGTGAACAGCTCTTGCACCACCAAAGTACTCGGAGAAAATTCGTGCATCCAAACTGGCAGACATGATAATTAACTTCAACGGGGTCCTTCCTTGGTATTGCTTGAGAAAATTGAGGCCCTGAGCACCGTTTTCTTTCAATTGTATGTCATTATTTGTTTTCTTGTTTTTAGTATTTTGGAGGTTATTGAGGGATTTTGACCTTGCATCTTGTACACTTTTTAGCAAGCCTAGCAACACATCAGTGTGGACAGTTCTCTCATGAGCTTCATCAACAATTATGACTGAATACCTAGAGAGATGTGGATCCAACAGTGCTTCCCTGAAAGTGCACCAACCATTACATAAGTTCAGACCTAAGAAGAGAGAGACTGGAGGACATTCGTGAATAATGAAAAAGCTTGATATGGACACATATCAAGTATCAACCACATTAATTTGCTCTAGACGGACTCCAAAATGGTTTCACACACCAACCAGAAAGCAAATTTCTTGCTGAGAACCATCTCCGCATATGCCATAATTTATTGTAAAGTATGTTCATGAAGCTTCTAGATGAAAAATGCTAGAGAGCAAACATAACGGCTAACAAATTTATAAATAGGTTTTACCTCAGTAGCAATCCATCTGTCATGTACTTGATCCTTGTCGAACTAGAGGTCATGTCCTCAAATCTGATGGAGTAACCAACCTTTTCACCCAAATTTACGCCACATTCCTCAGCAACCCGTTTTGCCACAGTCACGGCAGCCACACGCCTAGGTTGAGTTATCCCAATGAGTTTCCCCTCCCCGCAAAACCCAGCATTGTACAAAAACTGAGGTAATTCTAGGGAAAGAAAAAAAACCATAGGGAAAACAACATCAAGTTGCAAGCTCAGAACTTCAAAATACTTTGCACAAAATACCTACACATTAATAGATATACAGAGATGTATTTGTGAATTTATAATGCAACCTAACATGCTACACAAAAAAAAAAGAAAAAAAAAAGGAAAAAAAAGAGCATACGTGTTGTTTTTCCGCTTCCAGTTTCACCAACAATAATCAAAGTATCGTGCTTCTGAACCTCCTCAACCAGTCGTTTATCAACTGGTAATTAAATAACACCAATATTACATTCCTAAAATAAACAAAAAACGTAAACAGAACGATTATTTAAAGCAAGTAGTCTCAGTACCAGAAGCGATTGGAAGAGACTTCCTGTGCTGCGCAAGCGTTTGCCTCCTAAAACAAACTCGCACATTTTTAGCATGTCCTGAGTTTCTGAGCAACCAAATAGAATGTAAGAAGCTAAAAGGTGCTTACTTGGAAAAGGCATCGAGCTTGCGATTACCATCGGACAGGTTTCCTTTCGGACTTTTGGTAGAGCTGTTCAGCCGTCCTTGACCTTGAGCCATTGAAGCTCAGAGAGAGTTGTGGAAAATCGGTGAAGTTGCAGAACCGAATAAGAAGAAAGAAAGAGGAGGGCTGGGGTTTTACTGTAACGGTTAATCTTTTGGTCGAGGGTTTTACCGGTTTAGTAACGTGAAGTGTAAAATTTTATTTTAGTGGGCTGGGCTGGCCCAATAGTAATCAATGTATGGGCTTTTAAATACATTCGAGAATTCCATCAGTATATCCACGGCTGTTAAAAATATTTCTAAAGTTTATTACTCGGAGTTAATAAAATAAAATAAAATAAATTTAGAGTAATTTAGACGGTAGGTTGTATTGGAAAAAAATGATATTGTCCTAAACAGCTGAGGTTTGGAGAACGTATTGTCCCAAAAATACTATTTTCATCACGAAATATTTTATTTCACAGACAATGCTATGAAACAAATTATGAAGATTCATTTGAAAAGATTATTTGGTCGTTCTCATTGACCTTTTATCTCACCCAAAAATTGTCCTTCAGAAATTGGGCTTCTCTAAAAAGGATCCTGTCAGTCAGGAATAATTATAATTAAACACCAAAACCTTTTTTCATAACAGATTGGCAATCATCGAACATTGATATTGCAAGGACATATAGAATTACAAAATAAACCTAACTCACCTAAATATATATATATATATATAATATATTCAGTTCATCAGAGCCTTCTTTTTGGGGTAGGAAACAAATGGAGACAATATTCTAAAAAGCTAAGAAAACTAAAGCTGAGCACAGCAGTACCAAATAACCAATGATGTACATAGCAGTTAATTAAACCTAACTCTTCCAGGTAGTAGCTACTGGCCAGTATATGCTGGGCTGGGTTTATTTTGCATTTGCGCATTAGAAGTCCTTCTGCACTTGTCATGTTCTGCACTTGATTCTAATGAGTACTAAATGCCGAATATGAATCCACGTCGTCTTTGGTTAATGCTGGCTTTAAAGAATCTTTTGCAGTCTGGAAATGGCGATGGCACACAACTGTGGCAGATATGTCTTCCCTCAGAGCCACTATTCCAGCTTCCCTACATAGACCCTCCAGCTCGGCTCCTGTGAATAGCTCAGTATCTTTTGCAATTTGTTTGAGATCAACATCATCTCCTACGCTCATGTTACGAGTATGTACCCGAAGTATCTCATATCGACCTTCTAAATCTGGTGGTTGTACAAAGAGCGCCTAGAATTTCCAAAACATAACAGAGTTAACTTATCTCTTTGACACCATGCCAAATTTTGTTTTATAGAATTTTGTCTCACACCTCGACAGCCAGACCATGAGAAAGGACCTCAACCACAACAAGAACGGAAAGAAAAAAATTGGAAAAAATAAGTGACACATAACATGGCATAGCCACATGATAGAACAAACTTCTTACCAAATCAAAGCGCCCTGGGCGAACTAATGCAACATCAATTGCATGAGGACGATTCGTAGCAGCCAAAACAAAGACTCCCTGAAAACCAAAGGAGAGTACAATTTAAAGCCACAGGAAATGAGAACTAATGCAGCATGGATACGTATCACAAATTGATTTTAAAATTATTGCAGAAGTAAAAGAATTTAATGGGATATAGTGCTTACCTTGGCCTCTTCTAAACCATCCATTTCAGTCAGCAAAGTAGATAGAAGCCTTTCTCCAACGGTACTGCTGTTGCTTGAACTCCCACCTCTGCCGATTTAAGTAAAACAAAAAAGTTATGAGACTTGTATATAAGTAGAAGCTCATCATGGAATTCTCATTAGATTAAGTGTACTTGTTCCAATACACAAAATAACAAATCATCAATGTGCAGATTAATCCTATAACCGCAACATACTAAGTTACTAACCTTTTGGCACCAACAACATCCGCCTCATCAAAGAGTATTATGCTGGGTGCTGCAAGGCGAGCTCTCCGAAAGGTATTGCGCAGCAAAGCTTCACCCTCTCCAACATACATTGAAAACAATTCTGCACCACTGATTCAAAGTTTATGAATTCAGGCATGCAACTCTTCTACTTTGTCAAATAGACTAATTATAATTGTAAAAGTTTCAATGGCCTTTAAGATGAGCAGCTTCTTTCTAAATAAGTAGATCAAACTTTTCAATCTAAGAAAGAAGTTCAAACCTCAAAGAAAAAAAAGAAGCTTGGGCAGCATGTGCAGCAGCTTTAGCAAGAGTGGTTTTTGAACATCCTGGAGGACCATAGAGAAGAATTCCACGCATGGGTGATATTCCCAGCCTTGTAAACGCTGAAGGATGTTTAATAGGCCACTCAACGGCTTGCTGGAGCTTTTTCTGTCAATGAGAAGGTGAGGTATAATTAGTATTGTGAGAGTTCAGACTAAGATAAACACAAAACTTTATGCACCTTCAAATCTTTTAATCCTCCTATATCTTCCCAAGTCACTTTGGGGATTTCCACCATAACACCTCTTGTTATACTTGGGCTAACCACAGACCTTGCATGCTTCCAGTCTTCTGTTGTTAAGCTATACACACCAGCATCTTTATTTGCACCTAAGTTTCTTTTAATTGCAGGCATAGCAGCCTCACGACATAAAGCTTCCAGGTCAGCCCCAACAAATCCATTGCAAGATGCAGCTATGGCTTGTAGGTCAACATTGGAATCCAAATGAAGCTTTCTTGTGTAGAGCTGAGCAATCATAAGCATAGTTATAAGTGTATCTTACACTCACATCTCTTGAATTTCTATTAAACTATCTGAACAACAACTGGATGTTTAAAAGGAATAATGTGTGGCAATTTGAGCAATATTAGAAGTTGATCAACGTTACAAAAAAAAAAGTAATCCCGAATTCTCGCTAAAAAAAATATTTTAAGCATCACTCTCACCTTGAGAATTTGAATGCGTTCTTCTTCAGTGGGTGGAGTAACTTCAATTTCAACATCAAAACGCCCAAATCTTCTTAGTGCTGGATCGATTGCTTCAGCTCTTCGTACATTACCAGATATTAATCCATTTAGAATATAATATGGAAATATATACAAGAACTAAATGAATGGTCTTAAGTAACAAAACCTACATAGCCAAATAGAATATTAATAACAATGAGAAAGCCATGAGCTCTTCTGCAGATTAGCTAACTGGCCATGAGATGAACATAATGCATAAGACTTAACGAGGACAGAGTATCAGACAAAACCATGACCAAAATAACAGATCATAGCACTCATCAAACAATCGAATTGTGTAGAAATTCCTACACATTATCAACTGGTTAATAACCAGATAAAATCACACCATAAATTCTAGGAGATGAAAAAAAAATTACCTGTTAGTGGATGCAACAACAACAACTTGTGGTATGGATGCCGAGGACATCTTGTAGTCCATCAGCGTAAGGAGTTGAGAAGCTATGCGAACATCTTGTTCTCTACTGCAATTGAAACATAACTTAAATATATTAACTGGGGAATCCCCAAAGATTGGAGAAAACTGAAGGGAAAATAGGCAGCATAAACCAGTAGCTTTTTTTTTTTTTTTTATAAAGTTAAAAGATCAGATTTTTAAGGTAGGGATTCATTAGAGTTCTCTGTAGCATCATTGGTTTTTACCTAGAATCACGGCGAGGACAGAGTGCATCTATTTCATCTGTAAAGATAACTGATGGCTTGCCTGACGATTTATGCAATGAAGCCTGTGAGAAAGTCTCCCGTAAAAATTTCTCACTTTCTCCAGCATGTGCTTTGTGAACAGAATCTGGACTGTACAGAAAATACCATAAAAACAAGACAGAGCTTAATAAAAGAAATCAAAACCATGAGAACATAATATGATCATAATTTATCCAAGTAAAGAGCAACACTGTAAAAGACATCATTTCATTTGAACCCAAAGATCAATACAGAGATTAAAGAATAACAGGGTACCTGATCTCAATTAAATGTGCACCACATTCCTTAACCACTGCTCGTACCAAGCTTGTCTAACAGCAAAAAGAAAAGAAATTTATACAAATACAAACTTTGCAACCAATGTTGCAACTTTGACAATGAGCAAACAAATAAAGAAAGCCTTAGAGGAAGTAATGATTCAATACCTTTCCGGTGCCCGGTGGACCGTAGAGAAGCAAACCTCGACGCCACTGAATGAAAACCCAGAAACCAGTTAATCAGATACAAGAGCAAAGGTAGGAGAATAAAGAGAAAGTGAGTTTTTGTTATGTGTTACTTTGAGACCGAGATTTTGGCCTTCACGCGGATAGAGAAGAGGGTAGATGATGAGTTCTCTGAGAGCTTCGAGAGCTTCAGCGTTGCCAGCTATGGCTTCTTCGGCTCTCCATTGCACTGTGACGTTGGCGTTGTTGGTATTGGTCTCACTGCTGCTACAAAAGCTATGGTTTTCCATCTCAGTGCGCGAGCGACAGAAAGAGAGGGAGACCTGAGAAAGAAGGAAGCTCTGTGCTTGTGAGGCAGTGACTGTCGCCGCTCAACGGCGCTAGACGTGGTCTCTGGCAGAGGAGGTCATGCAAATTACAATTAGAGCCTTTAGGTTTAGTATCGGGCAAGACGTGTCTTTTTTCTTTTTCTCTTTTGTTTTACGGCGTTAAGAAACCCTCTTGAAATCTTGGGTGGGCCGGGTCTTTGGTTAAACCTTACCAGAGGTTTAGAGTTGGCAATCGAACAGAGCCAGAGAGATGTGCGGAATTGCCTTGATCATCCATGGCGTTCGTTTTGATTTATCGTCCCTGCTCATCAATTCTACATTTCCAGTCCCGAAGTCTGAGCAAGTAAAGCCTCCCTCTCATATTTTGTTTTTGGGTCAATAATCAAAGCTATTTTTGGCTTACCCATTTCACTGAAACTGACTTTGTTGGTCTCGAGCAGCTAGTCTTCACCATTGCCGACCTCAGAGCCGCTTTAGGAAGGAGGGGTCCCGACAGCTTGGGCAGCTGGAAGCTACTTCTTCATTCAACTGTCTCAAGTTGTCTTCCGGAGCGGGAAATTGCGTCTTCTATTGAGGAAGTAAAGGAGGAGTCTTGTTCTGAAGACGAAAGAAATTGTTTCTCTTTGGCAAATGGACGAACAGAAAGTCAGTTCAGCACCATGCCCAGCTCTGCGGCTGAGTTACACTTCTTTGGTGCCAGTTTGCAGCTCAGGGGAATAAGCCCTGTAGTTCAGCCATTGATAGATTCCTCGAAGAATATCCTTGTTTATAATGGTAGGTCTTTGTTTTCGAGTTTGGGTTTTTTGCATTGCTTTTTTTCAAAAAAGAAAAGAAAAGTTCGATTGCTGTTGGATATTAAATTTGGATTCTATTGTGATGCTGTTTTCTTAAGGTGAAATATTTGGGGGAATAGACATTGGTGGTGAAGAAAACGATGGTGAAGTTCTTCTGCAGTTGCTGGGAGAGTGCCGTTCTTGCAGTCCCTATTTGCATAAAACAAATAATTTTGATGGCATGGGTGAAGGATCTGTCCCAGATATTCTTTCTAGGATCAAAGGGCCTTGGGCTATCATCTATTGGCAGGTAACTCCGAATGGTAAGTTTCATTTTTAGTTTATTAGAAATTTCCGCAGCATCTATCTTGCTTGGATTGTTTCTGAATTGTATATGTAATTTCATGGATAGGAAAGTTCAAAAACTCTGTGGTTTGGTCGAGATGCATTTGGTCGGCGGAGTCTTCTTGTTCACTGGCCAACAGTGGCTGACTCTCGGTTTCTGCTTTCGTCTGTATCACCGGTTTCTTCTGGTACATATTGCTCAATAGAGCTTTACTTTTCTTCCCAATCATTGTTCTAAATCTTAGACCTAAGCGGCATTCATTGATTAATGTCAATGCACTGTAGATTTTGAAGCTGAAAATGGAACTACCAAACTAAGTTTTTGGGAAGAGCTTCCATGTGGAATATACAGTATATCTATAGATGCTCCAAAACTCGACGGGCTTTTTCTTGGTGAAGTGAAAAAGCATGAGTGGACTAATGCCATACTAGAAGAACTGATCAAATGGGAGAGAACTTCCGTTGAACCCAAACCTGAAGAGTTGCATATTTCCAGTTCTAAGACTCTGACAAGGAAACATGATTCGCACCCAGTTAATTCAGATGCATTACCATCTAAGTCAGGTTAATATCATCCATGGTGAAGATAATCTAATCTATAGTCAGAAAAATATAAGCTTTCAGTATTAGTTTTATTATAGGTTTTGTTGTCCGAGGTTCTCATTGTGCCTTTTTTTTTTTTACTGAGTAGGACCTATGCAAGCTTCAAATTCAGTGCTAGCACAGACCGTGTTAATGGCTTTAAAGGAATCTGTTATGCGTCGCTCTTCACTGCACACAATTTTTCAGGTTCAGAACTCTTATTCCGTTGAATTGTTTACAATTCTGGTTGTATTTGTGTAAGGAAAAGGAGAAATATGATCACATCCCCTGAAGATCTTGGAAGTCATGGACTTAGATTCTTGTTTCATAATCAATATGGTTTTATCTTTTGTGGTTTTATTGGGTGCTTAGTGATTTGTAGGTTTTGGGATTTATATTGAACCCTTTTAATTGGAATCAATAGGCAGGTAGACATGATATGGAAAACGAACTTGTACCGGTGGCAGTTCTTTTTTCTGGTGGATTGGATTCTATGATAATTGCAGCATTATTGCATGAGTGCCTTGATCCAAGCTGTAAGTTTAGCTGGATAAGCTAGGTCAGCAGTCTCTTTGCCTTAATGTTCAATGTTTGCTAAGAAACTCAAAGTTTACTAATTGCATTGGGAAATCCTTGTGTGATATCTTTAGCTGGGTTGATTTTCTGTTTAAATTTATGTTGGCAGATGATATTGATCTACTTAATGTGAGCTTTGATGGGCGGTCTGCTCCTGATAGAATCTCTGCCAAGGCAGGGTTGAACGAACTAAGAAGAATTGCACCTTCGAGAAAGTACTCACTAAACTTTTCCCTCGAGTCTGTCAGTGTTTAATGTTTATTGACTAAACATGTGCATAAAATAATAAAATTTTTGGACAATTATTTATCTTCTATGACATTTTCATATTCATTTGAAGGATTTTGATATCGCCCCCAAATTTGGTTCTTTGATTCATGCTTGTGCATTATGAATGTGGCAAATGCTAAAATACAATCTATCCTGCTCTCTAACGAAGTATTATGGTTCCCCATACTCAGTATCACTTGGTTTTGTATTAAAGTCCTTGATGGTTTGATCTGTGTCTTCATGCTTATGGTGTTCCTTCCTATATGCGATTGGATATGTAGGTGGAAGCTTGTCGAGATCGATGCTGATTTGCCAACCTTGACCTTTGAAACAAAGCATGTCATGTCGCTCATAAATCCTGCCAACACTTACATGGTAGCCAATTTCATTCTATGGGCTAGTGTAGTTTACATTTGTGCAGGATATGTTTCCTGCTTGTATTTATATTCTTTTTTTTTTTTTCCTGTTTGACTAAATTACGGTTGAGATGTCACA
The DNA here is from genome assembly GCA_018703695.1 of Prunus fruticosa. Taxonomy (NCBI): domain Eukaryota; kingdom Viridiplantae; phylum Streptophyta; class Magnoliopsida; order Rosales; family Rosaceae; genus Prunus; species Prunus fruticosa. The sequence goes on along the minus strand of CM031917.1, from coordinate 42,345,814 downwards.
AATATGCAACATGTGCCAAGGTACAGTTTTCCGAATAGTTAACTGTTATTTTGTGTTGCAGGACCTGAATATAGGAATAGCTCTATGGCTAGCTGCTGGTGGTAATGGATGGGTGTATGAGGAAAATAGCAATTATAATGATGGGGATCGCCAATGCATTAAATACAAGTCCAAAGCTAGGATTCTTCTTGTTGGTTCAGGTGCAGATGAGCAATGTGCTGGCTATGGTAGGCACAGAACAAAATATAGAAATGGCAGGTATGCAAATAGATTGCAGTCTTGTAGAGTATTGTAATTTGTATGTCTTTGAGGTACTCATTCTGGTGGTCTAATGTGCTATCAGTTGGCTTGCACTGCATGAGGAAATGAAATTGGACATGCAGAGAATTTGGAAAAGAAACCTTGGGAGAGATGATAGGTGCATTGCTGACAATGGCAAGGAGGTACTGCTAACAACTCGAACGAATATCATTCATTGTCCCCTTTGTGTTATGTATTGATTATATAGTCTTAATTTATGCTAGGCAAGGTTTCCTTTCTTGGATGAAGATGTTATAAGAATCTTGCTTGGGATTCCCCTCTGGGAGGTCACCAACCTTGATCAACCAAGTGGGGTAGGAGATAAGAAGATTCTGAGAGAGGTCAGTGAAAAAAACTTTTCCATTGATCTATTTGTGCACTTAATGTGGACTGAAGAAGATGCTGTCAGGCTTTTAATGCTTGTTTCTCAAACAGTGAATGTTGACCAAACAGTAAATTGCTTTCCTATTTTATGTGCTATGAAAGGTTGCAGAATTGCTTGGCTTGTCTGAAGCTGCTGCTCTGCCTAAAAGAGCCATACAGGTTTTCATCTTTTCTGTTTCTTTCTCGCTTTTCTTCCTTGTTTTTTTTGGGCTAAGCATGCATAGTGAAGGTGAGATTTAGTCATTGAATTTTCTGCTTTTATGTTTTAGTTTGGTTCAAGAATTGCAAGGGAATCAAACCGAAAGAATTACGGAAGTAACCGTGCGGCAAATCAGGCATCTGCGGGAAGTGCAGTGATTCACAAGCAGCTGGACATGGCTTAGTGGGAGACAGTTTGATGCTAAATGGTTGTCGGATGCATGTTTACCTCTCCTTTTGATTGCTCTTCATTCTTCTAAATTCTAAACGTCTAATTAAACACAGACATGTCGTATTATTTTGTATGAAAGAGAATTTGTCCTTGTATTATATTGGTTTTGTTTGTGGAAAGAGCCTTTTTTCCTGCAACCGTGGCTTTGCAAATTTTATTTGACCAATTTTAAAGCCTAAACTCTATTTGACCAAGATATTATAAAATATTTTATCGGTTAGTTTCCAGTCTTACCAAATTTTATAGGTCGTATTATTGAAGAAAACAGATTGGTGGGATGGGAGGGAGGGAGCGTGTGAGGTTCTCCGCCGTCAAATCCCAGTGTAAGTACATTAAGATAATGAACCCAGAGCTTGAACGTAGCCACCCACCACCGCCATATGTGCCTCCCAGCATCATGTTAATAGTCTCCTTAAACCACACAAGGTTTTGATAGTCCTTTCAAAATCCATAACACAATCATGTCCTGTTTCCACGACTTGTCAACAAACACAGCCACACATCCCCCCACCTCAACCACAGCTGCACTTTGTAGGCAATAATCTTGATCAACACAATCATCAAACACTTGAGCATAATGTTGGGGTAGTGGCAACACTCTGAATGTCTCCTCTCTAACGTCAAATGCCACTATCACTTTCTGCTTCTTATGGATCCAAAGCTACAAGCAATGCATTACAATCATTGTTCCAAAACTACGACAGTGATGAATACAGAGTAATGGATGTAGGTCCACTTCTGTAATGGATGTAGTCTACGGAGTAATTGGTACACTTTGAATGATCATGATCGAGTTATGCATAAGTAGTATTGGCTTTTCACATTAACACATTAATTTCTTTGGGTTTTTTTTTTTTGCTTATTGGATATGTATTTTTGTTGATTTCTGAGCTCTTTTTGTGTGTAATTTTAGATGGAATTGCTCAATTTATGTACTATAATTTTATCAATTCGTGTTGGGGGGTTTGGGGAGTTGAGATTTGAGTGGGGGTTCTTGTGATTGGCGGTTCTTGTTGTGCAAAAAAACTTACTTGTACTGGGATAACGGCAACACAATAATATGTGGAAAATTATTCTACGTGTTATTGCGTTATTGATCAGGTATAGCAAAAAGAGATATCTCCATTACATGAGAGTTTCTCTTCTAGTTGTGGTCTTTGCTTCTCTAAAAACATGTCTAAAAATGTGCAAATTCGCTTTTGCCGATTTGGTAATATTTTGATTCTCTTTCAATAATAACTCATGTATCAATTCATGTAAATCAATAATCAACAACGGTATATCACATGTTATTATAATTTTTAAATATGATTATTTTAAAAATATATATATAGTATCTCTTAATGCAAGCATAATGAGATTCATGTGGACCCCACATTCATTAAAGATTCAGAATATCTGATATGCACAAACCCTAGCTTTAAAAAAAATAAAAAAATAAAATGGATTTTCTCGATTTGGAAATTGAATAGGAAAGAAGAAATAAATTGGCAATTCTTAGCAAAAAAGAAAAAGGAAAAAAGAGAGAGAAATTGGCAATTCTTGGCACAAAAGAAATAAATTGCCATATTTATTCTCCTTTCCCATTAAAGGCTTCAACAATTTTCTCACCTTCCCTTTAAGCGCGTCTGACACACTGCCCAGCAACCGCGGAGCACACTGTTGCAAGTATCAGATGCCGTGCACCGCACACAGCGTAGCACCAATTCACCAATCAGGACAGTCGATCAAGAACCTTCCCATTTTCATTAAAATAAATCAGGGCCGTTACATCGAAACCCTCACACAACATACCGTTCGATTTCTGCGGCTGGACCCCACATAGCAAAACTGGGCTGGGCAGGGCAAAGTAGAAATACGAAAATTCCCTCCAACTCCAACCAAAGACGGTGGGTCGACGAGTAGTACATATCGGACTAGGAATTGGAAAACCCCAATAAAATCGCCTATAAATCTCAACCTTTGCATCACCAGATTCTCCACCAACCACTTAGGGCTCGTTTGGTACGTCGGACTGTACCTGAACTAATTTCTGTGGATAGAGTATTAAAACAAAAAAAATTCTCTCTCTATATATAATATATCATTCTTTTCAATTGTTATCTTTGACAACTAAATAATTCATAACCTAATTTCCACAAAAATTTAATAAAAGATGAAATATATAAAGAAGAGAGAAGAAGCATATTGGAGAGAGTATGAAAAAAAGAGAGAGAGAAGTGAGAGATGAATACCTGAAGAAGAGTGAAGAGAATAACCTGTAGAGAAGATAGCAGAGAAGAACCCTAGGGAGAAGAAGATGAAAAGAGCGTCTGATTTTTCTTGTAGAATGCGTGTTTCCTCTAGCCGTATAATTAAGCGTGTATCATCAAAACGGAAGTGTGTGGGTTGTATTAGTTAGTTAGGTAAGGAGAGTATTAAAAGCCCAACCCGTATAAAATAGTCAGGTAATTAAATAATCCAAGTTGACACCAAACACCTGACATAGACTATTTACTTCTATCCAAAGTCTAATACGGTGTACCAAACGGCCCTTGTAGTATTATTATTCTCTCAAATTTTCACTGTTCTCTCCTTCTCTTGAAGCCATTGTAGGCGCTTCTTTGCGCTCTCGGCCTTCTGCCTTCTGGTGTGTATTGACTTCTCTCTGTGTTGGGTTTTATCAATTTTTGTTTGGGTCTCTGAGTTTTGATTGATTGCATTGTATCATGATGATTCGCTTTAAGATTTGCGCTTCAGATCCAACTTTTGTTTTCTTTAGGATTTGCTTTGAGAACTGGTTTGCTTATTGTCAGGGATGATGGTTCACGATGCAAAGTTTGTAAATTTGGGTCTAGAACAAAGATTGTAGTTTTGGGTTTGTATTATTTATGTTGTTGATGATAATTTTACTCCTGTTTTAATGGCGTTTTAGGGTTGTTTTTTATTAACTTCTAGTCATGATCGTCGCAGTACTGTAAAACACTCATATTGACTATATAGAATCTGGAAATTGGGTTCTTTTAGTACTTGGGTTCCCTTGATTATCACTCAATTTGTTGGTTTTGGTTTGCTAATTCATGGATATTTATTTTAGGTTCTGTATGATTTAGAGAATATGAAATTTTAGTTTTTGAATTGGGTTTTTGTTATAGCAACTAGAATCTAACGACACCTTATTGATGCAGAGATGGAAAATCAATCAGCACATCCACACACCTTGGAGACTGTGGGCCATGCTTTTGTTAAACAGTATTATGACCTTTTCTGTAAACCTGAATTTCTTCATAAATTTTATCATGAGTCAAGTGTTCTATCCCGCCCTGAACCAGATGGTAAAGCGTTGAAGACAGCGACAACCGTGCAAGTAAGTCTTGTAAAAATGTTAATTGTGACTCACAGTTGATCATCAATTCGTTGTTACAGCCAGTGACAACCGTGCAACATGAAGCCTTTTAATTGGTTGTTGCATAATTTTTGTATTTTAATCAGAGTGTACATAGTCTGATGAGTTAATTGGATGTTTATTTTGAAACAGGACATCGATAGCATGATACTCTCCTTGGACTACAATAATTATCATGTACAGATTTTGAGTGCTGATTATCAGTTTTCATTGAACGGCGGAGTGATTATCTTAGTGACCGGACATTTAACTGGAAAAGACAACGTGCAAAGAAAATTTACTCAAACTTTCTTTCTGGCCCCACAAGACACAGGATTCTTTGTCTTGAACGATATCTTTAAGTACGTAGATGGTGTGGTGGAAAATATTGTTGTTGATCAAAGTACTCCAGAAGCTTCTTTGGCTCCAAATCATGGTACGTTCTATGAAATATAGGGGTGTAGATTGTTTGGTTCTTCTTATTGCTTCACTTTCTGGTAACAAATTTTTTATGGGTATTATGTCATTAATTGTTACAGAGCCTTCTGCTGTTGCTGATCAACCTGTGCTGAATCAAACTACATCTGTGGAGGTTAATAATACCAATGGAAAGGAACTTAATAATACCCATGGAAAGGAAGCCATTTATGTGTTGGAGAATGGTCAAGAAACTGTTACTGAAAATAGTGTTGTTGCCGAAAATCCTGTTGAATCAAGGCAGAATGTTGCTCCCCAAGTAACAGAGGCAGCTGCTTCTAACACACAGAAGGATGCTCCAAAGAAATCTTTTGCATCAGTGGTGAGTTATGGTTTTGGTTGTCTTGTATTTGATATCATGAGACTTATACATATCATCTGACGGTTTCTTGGTTCAGGTGAATGCCTTGAATGGGAATAACGCTCCATTCCTTATGAGGACACGCCCCACTAAACCTGTTGAGCAGCCTCGTGAACCTGTAACGCCAGAAGCTTTACCTCCCCGAAACATTAGTGCCCCGGAAAAGAATAATGTGCCTGCAGGTTGATACTTCTTTTGTGGTGTAGTATTAAAATTTAGCTGTGTGGTCCTGCCAATAAATGAGGTCTTATATAACCTTCTCACTTATAAGGAAAATCATTCATTCTTATATCCTTTCAACTTATTGTTGCAGGTAAGTCTTATGCCATTTTCGTTGCCAAATTGCCCATGCATGCAACTGTTGAAGAATTGGAGAAGGTTTTTAAGCAGTTTGGACCCATCAAACGTGATGGGATTCAAGTGAGAAGCAATAAGGTATGATTTACCTTTAGTTGGCGTCCATCTTGAATTAGGCCTTTTGGTTTACTACTATTTACTTATTTTGTATTACACTTGTATATCCAGCAACAGGGAACCTGTTTCGGTTTTGTAGAATTTGAATCTGCTAAAGCCATGCAAAGTGCAATTGAGGTATAACTATTGTAGTATGTATATTTTTGTCCATCAGTTTGAATATGTGCCCTTTTGTAGTCTTCATTGTATTTTGTAAGATTTATTCATTTTCTTCAGAAATACAAATTGTTCAAACAGTGCAATAATTTAATCCTTTAATCACCATAATGTTCTTAGTTCAAAATTGATTTTATAAAATAAATTGGTTTAGGATTGTTTCAATTAGTCGTTTTGTTTTTCTAGCAAGAACATAAAGATTATGTTCTCATTTTGTTCAAATGCAGCTGGCTATATGATATGCCGTATTTTAGATGATTTTATTTATATTTGCAAGTTGATATACAGAACCGTATCTAACATGTGACATGCATGTACTGTTTCAGGCATCTGTCAAATATGGGAATTTTGAGCTACGTGTTGAGGAAAGACGAGGCAAGTTGAAGTGAAATTTATCTTTCTTCCTAAATTATGTGCTTTCATAGAATTTACTCTCTTTTCTCCACCATGTCTTGGTCACGAGAAGATAAATTAAGTTGAGGGAGAAGAGATGAACAATATAGAATCACTCTTAAAATTTTAAATGGTTTAAGTTTTCAGTTTTAACTTATCTGTTCTCACCCCATATTCTCCTCACTGCTTTCACTCTTAAAATTTTAAATGGTTTAAGTTTTCAGTTTTAACTTATCTGTTCTCACCCCATATTCTCCTCACTGCTTTCATCTCATTCTCATCTTCATCTTACAATGCTGTTTGCTGACAGTTTTTATTATTGCAGCGAACGAGAGAGGAAGGTATCCTTCAGGAAGGGGTGGGTACCGAAATGACAATTTTAGAGGCCGCGAGAACTATACCGGAGGCCAAGGTTATGGAAGAAGTGATTCTGAGAAGAGCGAACATCGCGAGTTCTCAGGTCAAACTAGGGGCAATGCCGGTCGCAATGGAGAAGCTTATCAGAGGCCTTACCAGAATGGAGGAAAAGTTGCTCGTCAAACGGGAAAGGTGGCGACATGAATTAGGTTGCAGCAGCAGCTAGCTCTTTCAGTTGATTAGATTCTTATTTACAAGAATTTTCCTTCCTTAGTGAGATCTCATAGGTTAGGTGTTTTTTGTAGAGGCAGTATTTAGAATGCGGCATGATTTAGGCCTTTGACCTTACGAGGTTATTGTTTCCTGTCTTATTTTATTTGCATTTAACTTTTTTTTTTTTTTTGTAACTATATATATTTATTGAAATAATTATCATTTTGTGTTGCTTGATCGAATAATTGGTTCGGCTTGGCTTAGGTTCATTCATGCCTCACCTTTTTTAGCCATGGCCCATACGTGTGCAGTGCAGCAGCACGCCTTTTTCTCATTCTCATTTCAAAAAGTCAGAGTAAAAAGCTACCGTGTCTATTACCAACACGTGGCGGTCAGTTGTGTCGGAGAATCTTTCGTTTCCGCATCAACATCAATGACGTGTCCTATCAGATCATCCCCTATTTCCTCCTTTTTCTGTCTGGCCATTTCTTTTCCTGCCCTTTTGTTTTTTTTAGGTTTTCCTTTTACGAATGGAGCAGGATGTCTTGCTCAAATAAGAAAAAGAGAAAAAAGAAAGGAGGAGATAATTATTTGGGAACTTTTTTGACAAAGTGACATTTTAAACTATTATTGTGATAAGGATTGAAGTCGACTCTCGAGTGTAAATACTCCGTCGCATTTATCCTAATCAACTCGCTTATAATTTGGACATTTTAATTTTCATGATAATTTGAATTCATAATCTCTATTTTATCTTAACACGTTTGAGTTAAGTGTTAAAGGCTCGTGGATTATCAATTATTATTGCTTTACAATTACTCCTTGTTCTTGAAATCGAAATTATATATAGTAATAAAAAAATTAAGAAAAAATAAAAGAAAAAGGAAAAAGTTGGCTATAAATATACAGGCGACATGTCGCTCTCATGAGTTGGTGATTGCTATACAGAACAGAGAGTAGAGTAGAGAAGAGGGGACCCCCACCCACTGGGGCACGTGGACTTCCTCAGTCCATCCGACACGTAGCAACACCTAGTTCTTTTACTATTTTCTATGGTGGGAAACTGCAACTTGTCACGGCTGGGTCCCACTTCTTCATTTACTCATGAATAATAAGAATCATGATGACATGTTTTCTTGTTTGGAATTGGAATTGGGATTGGAAGCACGTGCATCACACTCTACTCGCCCGATTTATACATGATGCCCCCTACCTTAAAACTTTGTTCCTCGTTGACTTTTTCCTAGGGATAGATGTTGACCACAACAACACCGCAGCTGTTTGAAGAAAAAAAAAATCAATTAAAAAAAATTAAACAGTTAAAATCTAACTAATCTCGCTTTCATGGTAACAAGGAATTCAGCATGACTACATCTATTTTTTGTGTTGTGCAAATGTGTCAAGTGGGAGATAAAAACTCTCATATCACTAAGTATAAGCAAATATTATGATGTTAATTTCTCTCGTGGTCATATAATCAAACACGATGTAAAGTAGATAAATTTATAGTAAAATAAAAATGAAATAATTGACCTTTTATAAATTTAAAAAAAAAAGAAGGTAATTATTCAATTGTCACTCATGTGGCATTTGACACTTGTGTTATCTAAATCCACAAAAGTTCTAATTCCTAAACTAATTTACCATATATGACTAAAAAATTGAAACACCGTAATTTGATACAATTTTTTTTGGAGTTTAAATTGGTGAGTTGAGCTATTTATAAAAAGATGTATGATATAAATTTATATTGAAATATTTCAAATATGAATTGAGTTCAGTTGATCAAGATAATGTGTTCGTCTCCTTACAACTAAGTTAAATAACCGTGCGTACATTGGACCGATTTAAAATACATCTTTGTCAAGTAAACATACTCTTCTATTGAAACATAATTTCGAGCAATCCTAATTAAGAGTATAAAAATCATAACGTGTATAATTTCAGATCTAAAAGCTGTTAATATGTGAAGATGACAGAGTGAGAGAGAGAGAGAGAGTGCAGTTCGTCAAATAATTGAAGACGACAGCTAAGGCTTAAGGGCGACCAACAATAAACAAACACGACTAGACGAGTAAAGAGAAGGGCAGAGACAACCGCAAAACCTTCGCCGAAGCTTTTACGAGGCCAAACGACTCTCACCCACGTGTCTGCTAACTGCTGTCCATAGGAGATCGACACGTGTGTTTTTTCCTCCTTCATTCTCCTCTCGACACGTGTCTCGGCCAGGACAACTTACTGTTACTGGTAGAGACGCCAAAAAGACAATGCCAGTCGGGCTACGTGTCTCCGCGGTATTCCCCGAGACGGCCACTTGGCTCCCCCAAGTACTTTTCTTGTCAAAACGCCAAGGGTATTATTGGAACACAATAAATTTTGCCAATCTCTCTCTCTCCCTCTCTCCCTCTCCCTTAAGCAAGTCTCTGCTTGCCTACTTTCTTTCTTTCGTTTTCCTCGTTTTCTCTCTCACTTCTTCTTATTTTCTTTTGATTTCAGTTTTTTTCTCCTCTGTTTTGCCCAGCGAGTCTTGCCGGGATTTTCATGTCAAATATCTCGGATTGGTCACTCGAGAAATAACTCATCAGAGTGAACTGATGGCTCATAAAGAAACAGAGAGAAACGGCTTTGTTTGTTGGGTCGTTTCTAATTTGGGATTTGAACTGAATGCGAGCGTTCTTGTATTATCTTGAGACCTGAATACAGGTTCTGATCATTTTAAGCAAGTTTCTGTATATGGGTTATGTTGAAGCGGATCAAATTTCTGTTTTTTTTAATCTGCAGAGACATATATAGCTGCTGAAGTACTTAAAAACACATACTTTTTATTTTGTTTTATTTTTCCCTCTGTGCTGGAAAACATGGGTGAAGCTAATGAAGAGCGAAGGAGAGCAATGGAATATCTGTCTTTGCAAATTGACAAGTACCCAAGAGATCTGCTACAGAGATTAATGTGTAGCAGCAACACACAGCAGTCGCAGTATGCAGAGCCTAGTGAAGAAGAAGAGTCAGATGAGCTGGAGTTAAATCTCGGGCTTTCTTTGGGTGGCCGATTTGGGGTCGACAAGAGTTCCAAGAAGAAGCTAATCCGATCTTCATCCATTGCCGGAACTATGCCGTTTGTGAGAGACGACAACGACCTAACGACACCGGCGCAGGTGTCGTGCCCGGCGAGTCTGATGAGGACATCTTCACTTCCCACGGAGACGGAGGAGGAGTGGAGGAAGCGGAAGGAGTTGCAGACTCTGAGACGATTGGAGGCCAAAAGAAGAAGGTCAGAGAAGCAGAGGAACTCAAACTCAAGCAAGGCTGAGAGAAGAAGGGGTCTCCTTGGAGGAGGAAAGGCGAGAACTTGAGGGGGGCCTCAATTTGAGGGATAAGCAGCAGCAGCCGTACGATGGGGCTAGTAGGGTTAATCGGACGGTGGGTCCGCCTTTTGTGTTGCCAAGTTGGGCTGCAGCAGCAGCTGCTAGGCAAGCTTCTGTTGGTGGTGGAGTGGATGCACTGGAAAAATTGAAAGCTGAGATTTTGGGTAGTTTACAGGGATTTGGAGGACAACCCACTTCGCAGGGTTCGATGGAGTCACAAGGAGGAAGCTCGTCAGGGATGTCAGAATTGGAGAGTAAACCTCTTCAAGGTATCTCATTTTTCTTCTCCTTGTCTCAACTTTCTGTTAACTGTGTTGGTTAATTTGAATTTTGATGAATTCTTGGATTGAAATTCAGTTGTTGAGTGGTTGATTGATTTTGGGTAGAGCTAGCTTTATGTGCTCTACTTTGCTTTGGTTGGTTGGTTTTTTTGTTTGTTTGTTTTGGAATAGGATTATAGGACAAGTCTGCTTCATTAGCAGATGGCGTCTTAGGTTTTCCCATGTGGTATCTTTTGTTCTTTGTTGTAGGTTGGATGTTTTAATCACGTGCTCCCGTCCTTAAGTTAGTTAATGGATAGCGATGCCAAATCGGTTGCTAAGAAAATTTGGGAACAAGAAAGAGTGCAGTATTTTAAATGTCACGCCATGTACTGTTTTCCTTTCCAAAAGATGAGTTATTACCTTAACAAATCTAAATAGTTGTTTTAGGTTCGGTTTGGTTTACTTTTCAGAAAGTGAATGGAAAAGGATTGCAAAGGGTTACAAAGAGGCGATTTTGATATAGAAGGTAGAATATTTAGTAAAAGCAGTGAAGTGCATTCTGAATCTGATGCATGATAATGAATAGTCTGCAATAATGCGTGCGACATTGAAGGACACGGATGCTGATGTTTTTGCAGCAATCAGGGCCAAACCAACCGAATACCTTACACCCATTAAGAAAATCCAACACTAAAATCATGTTGCTACCGTACAGAAATAGAGCTTTGAGCTTTTGGTGGATGCTCCTTTTTGGAAATGTGTATATATACTTACCTTAAATCACTAAAATGGTTATATTAAGTGGAGTTCACTGCACTGGAAATGTGGAAGTAGTTCAGTTTTTGACCCACATGATGAGTCAGCAACCTCAAGTTGTTAGGGAATTTAGGTTGGATTTCACTTTATTTCGCATAATGGTGGTGGTTGCCAGGGAAGGGGCCAAGAATGTATGTCAAGAAACAGGCTTATATTTGTTGCCTGTTAGTGTTCTTAGTGCTAAACTTCTCTGGTAATGTTTCACAGTAAAGCATTCCAGTTGGAGCACTTACTGGTTGTATATAACTGGTCGCTAGTGTTTTCCACCGAAAAATGTATCACTCATCAAAAGAACATTTAAGAGAAAACCCACAGTGACTTATGTTCACCTGGATTGTGGACAAATCAAGACGTACTGGTAACTGGTACAAGCAATCTAGGGATAGGGATGTAAAGGTCACTGATTCTAGTGCTCTATGGAAGTTCTTTTCCCTGACGTTGCACCTCGAACCTGCAAGTGACTCTGAAATCCTCTAGTGGATGCATAATCTTTTCTGACCAAAATGAAAAATATGCAAAAGCAGAGATCATTGTTTACCTTATCCTACTGTATCCTTATGCTGTAGCCAGGTAGTCTATGGATTTCTTTCTTAACTGATGCCAGCTTCTTTCTATCTGTTGTCAAGGTGAAAACTAAGAGTTCACTTACGGTAGATATATATTTAGTTCAGAGAGGTTCTTGCGTACTGTGTCACTGGAGAATGTTGCTTTTAAATTTTCAAATTGCTAATATCATCAACCTTGTGAATTTGAAATGAATAAGATTCCGCAACAGGTGAAAGGGATGGAACAAAAGAAGAAAGACTGCTCTGCTTCTTTTTCCTTATAGTTTTCCCCTAACATCACAGGATCCAGCAATTGTGGTGAAGCAAGAAGCCCTGCTAGTAACCAGTTGTTGCAAGAACGAAGTAATCAAGACACCGTGGGCTCTTCAGGGACAGGGACAGCTGAGGATGCATCCAGAGCTTCCCGAGCTGATGTAGAAAGCAAGTGTAAGAAGCCAAATTCTTCAGAGAAAAGCGGACGGGAAACTAGGACGAATGCTATGGAGGACATGCCTTGTGTTTTCACAAAAGGAGACGGTCCTAATGGTAGAAAAGTAGAAGGAATCCTATACAGATATGGGAAGGGAGAGGAAGTAAGAATAATGTGTGTTTGCCATGGCAGCTTTCTCTCTCCAGCAGAGTTCGTGAAGCACGCAGGAGGGAGTGATGTCACTCACCCACTTAGGCATATAGTTGTAAACCCTGCTGCCACTTCCTTTTTGTAATGGAGTGTTCCCTTATACTTTATGCCCCTTAAAATAAGGGGATGTAGAATGGAAACAAAAGGAGATGATCTAAATCTGATAGCATCTTATTCTGATTTTGGTTGATTCTTGGCAATAAGTTCTAGAAATGGAATTGATATAAAATAATAACTGTTAGTTTGGAAAAGTTTTAATCGCACCCCTTCGTAGTCTTGTGTCTGCTGATCTGAGTTTCATTTTTTCAACCTCTCCTGTAGCCAACCATTTATAGAAGCAATTATGGGGTTATGATAATTTTACAGAATAGTAGATCTGCTGATTTGTTTTTAGGTAACATCTTAAGGAATATTGTTATTCATTCCAATTCCAATTCTTGCAACTAATCCCAACATCATACTTTCCATCATGAAGATAATCATCATTTAAGAAGAAAAAGAAAATACAAATTGGGGAAGCATAAAGCAATAAACAAGAGAGAGGAAGACTTAAATTTTGTCCCAGTGAAGAAAAGTAGGTAGCTGCTGCTACCAGTGGCGGGTTCATTTTAGAAATATGTGTTCAGCTCCAAAGATTTGCGGCTTGAATACTTGGCTTCTTGCACAATGGTTGAGAAGTTCATAATAACTCCCTTCTCTATCCTGGTTCCAGCTTGTGTAATTGGTATGTTTCTCACTTGGATGCATGTGGATGCTTTGTGAACCTTGCAAATTGGTTCCCGGTATAAATGAGGCTAAAGGGAAAATGAGAAGTTCGAACCTATTGAGTGTAAAGGTAAATACTCTTTACTACTACGACTAAGAGGTTACCCACCTCGACAATTGACTTTTGATTTGTTTGGAGCTTGGCGGTTTTGGGTATATGGGCCGCCTCATTTGTATCTCTTTAAGATTAGGCATGGCAACATGTTGCATGTTCGTGTTGTGTCATTCGCAATTGTCATATCCTCAGAGATCTCGCTCTCTTTTTGTTAAAACTCTCTCTCTCTGAGTCCTCTTCTCTTCTTCACAACACAAAATTGCTGCTACAATTCTCTCCAGTTCTTCACCACAACATGTAAGCCCCTAAATCCATAATTGAGCTGCCAATTCAGGTAATTTATCTCTCATGATAGAGTTTCTTGATTAATTGTGTATTTCTGTTATAGTTCTTATCAATTTCTCAGCTTTGATCTGAATTTTGAGATTATTCCTATATCTTTTATATAGTTAGTCCGATGTTGTTAGTTCAAATATTTTTTCTTCTGCTGATATTTATGTAGTAGTTTTTAATGATTAGGTTTTTCTTGTCCACATTGTAGGCTTATAATTTGTTGGTAGTTTTTTTCATTTAAAAAAGAGTTGGCCTTTTCCCAACAAATAAACCCACCACTCCCTCTGATCTGAAATCAAGGCCCAATATATCCCAAAAAATGGAAATAGCTTGTTACCAAGAAGTCAAAATAGCGCATCCGCACGATTGCATTAGATTGCATCAACCAACCAACGGCATTGAGATTTCCATATCAATTTGCTCACCTACTACTACTAGTGCCGAAAGAAAGAACGCATAGATGATTCTGTTATGTTTATAAAGAACAATAAAGAACCACAGCTCAGCTACAGCCTACAGGGTTATGTTACAAGTAGGTCATCTAACAATAAAATTAAGATCAGAATGAATGATACTATTATCAAGGTTTTATAACTCAGCGAGGCACACCATGTCAACGCCCATCCCATTCAGCAGGTTTTCCCTTTTTTTTTCAATAAAAAGGCACTTTTCAGAGGCCTTCGCAAACAATGCCTCATCAGGTCCTGTTATTTGTCAAATAACAAGACAGAAACGAAGTACGATGTCTTACTGCTGCATTCACAACCTGAAGCAGGGCATACTAGGGAGAAGTAAATGACTATAGATAACAAGACAATGAAGCACTACCCATTTTTCAGTTTGGATTATATTTAAACTGCAAACGAACTGAGACATACTTGTATAGATGCAAGGTTCAAAAAATTTCTCAGCTCAGGAGAATATGCTTGTTACAACAGCAACAACAAACTGAGAACCAAATTTGAGGGATCCCCAAAATTTGACTGTGCACAAATGTACAAATTACAAGCATGTCATACCTTCTATACTTCTAGGGTTATGGTCTACCTCTACACTCATACTCTGGTCATTACCCGGCTAGCCTGAAATAGGTTGGATTCGCTTCAACCTTTGGACAACTTGCTTCATTGTAGGCCTAATGGAGAGGGTCTCAACTGTGCACGTTACAGCCAAGTACAGCATCTCTACCAGATCATCCTGGGGTCCTGCATCCCATAGCCCTTCCATGAAGGCCTCCTTAGCCCGACCCATTCGTAACAGCATGCATGCCCAAGAAACAATGTTGAAACCATGGTCATGTGAAGAAAATGAAGGGTCCAAGGCTTCTTTATCCGAAATCAACTCAAGCAGCACGACACCATAACTGTAAACATCAGCCTTTTCAGACACACGACAAGTCATAGCATACTCTGGTGCTACGTAACCAAAAGTCCCTGCCACACCAGTTGTTGCATGTGTTTCAGAAGTTCCCAAAAGCCTAGATAATCCAAAGTCAGACAAATAGGCATTGTACTCATCATCTAACAGTATATTACTTGGCTTGACATCACGGTGCAGGACACGTGGAATACACTCATCATGCAGATAAGCAAGTGCATGGGCTATATCCAGAGCAATCTTGTGGAGAATATTCCAATTAAAAGGTCTTCTAGATCTTTCCTTAATAAAATTTTCCAAATTGCCTCCTGGTAAATAATTATATATGAGCAACATCTCAGTTTCACTGGCATGGTAACCTATTAAAGTCACCAGGTTGGGGTGCCTCACCCTTCCAAGGGTCTTAATCTCAGCATGGAACTGTTGAACACCATGAAACCTTCCAACAGCAAGCCTCTTTACAGCTACAATGGTTCCAGGACCGATTTCGGCTTTGTAAGTGGCCCCAAATCCTCCACTCCCGATGTAGTTGCTGGCATTAAAATTCGCTGTTGCTTGGACAATATTCTCAAACGTCAATGGAGCCCCAATGTCTGTAAAAACTGTCATTTCTTTATATTCAAAACCCTGAACCCTGGAATCTGGTATCCATTTTCTAGTGTAAAAGAAAAGGACAACAAGAGAGAGCAGAACCAAAACAACAGCTGATGCAGATACTATAGATGCAATCTCAATTGAGTTTAATCCACTACTGTCCGCATCACCAACAGTTTCTGATGAAGAATCAGGGTGATATTGTGGATTCTCAGAGCTATCTGGTTGATCTGTTGATGGAGCAGTGAGCGAAACAATACGGCATGGATTAAGGAAAGGGTTTCCAAGGACACCACTACAGTTCATCACACTATTGTTAAATGGAAATGAACCAGACAGGTTATTGAATGATGCATTAAATGTAGATAGTGATCTCGCCTTAGTCATTCCTGAAGGGATGTGTCCAGAGAGTTTATTGTCGTCAAGCAGAAAAACAGTTATGTTTTTCAAGTTTACAAGACCTTGTGGAATATCACCAGAAAGAGAATTTGAAGATAGTTTTAACACTTCAAGGGATTGTAACCTCACCAAACTAGCAGGAATTGCACCAGTAAGGTTGTTATTAGCCAGGGACAGATACTTAAGATACTTCAAATGACTGATATCCTCAGGAATTTGACCCTGCAACTGGTTCCTGCTCAAGTCAAGAAAGACAAGAGATTTCCAATCCCCAAGATCTGGAGGTATTGACCCAGATAATAGATTATCAGAGACATCCAGGAATCTAAGAGATCTGCACATCACTCCAACCTTAAAAGGAATGCGACCTGATATCTTGTTGTTGCTAACATTGATAATCATTCCATGTAATCCATCACATTGTCCTAGTAAGCTTTCAGGAAATGATCCAGTGAGTTTGTTCCCACCAGCAAGAAATGCATAAACAGTCCGCTTCCCCAATCCCTCCAATGCAAGAGGGAGGTGTTCGATTGGACCAATGAAGTTGTTACCACTAAAATCGTGAATCATTGTGAAACTAGCACCAAAAAGTGGTAAATGGGTGTCAAGCTGAGTTCTGCAAGCAAAGAGCAATTGATATGCAACTGATGGATTGTGGACTCGGACAAGATCTGAATTCGGGGGCACCTGGGGGCACACTCTGTAACTAAACTCAGGGATAGGTCCAGACATGAGGTTCCCACTAACATTGAAAACGGTCATACAAGGAACTGGAAGCTTCTCATCAATCTTCCCACTCAGGTTATTTGAGCCCAAATTCAGATAATGCAGCTTCTTGCATCTTTCAAATACTCCAACAACTTCTCCACTGAAAAGGTTCTGAGCTAAGTTCACCATTTCCAAGTTCTCACAACCACCCCAATTGCTTGGAAGCTTGCCTTCAAGGGTTGCCCTTGGCGCCCAAACTATTTTCAAATTTGGCAGGGTTGTAATTTCCTCCGGAATGGAGCCTTCATAGTAATTGTAATCGTCCTCCCAACCACTAGATCTTTCAACTGATGAATCTTCATTGGTATTCTGATGGGATGCCAACGGATTAAAACGAGTTGATAGGACAAGAACGGACAAATTGACACACTGTCCAAGCTCAGAGGGGATTGAACCGCTAAGGCTATTCCTAGAAACATCTAGAACTTCAAGCCTTTGAATCCGACCAAGTTCTCGGGGAATGACACCATCCAACAGATTCGAAAACAACAAAAGAGTCTGTAACCGCCCACAATTTCCCAAACTACCTGGAATCCTTCCAACAAGGGAATTCCCTGACACATCAAGCTGTTCAAGATTCCGACAATTATGTCCAAATTTAGATGGTATAGACCCATTTAACCTATTTTGAGACAAATAAAGCCCTCGCAGCTTTGGAAAACTACCAAAGAAGCCAGGAATGGTTCCACTCACTTCATTACCAGCTAAATGCAGAACCTCCAAATTCATGCATCTGGAAAGCGAAAAAGGAACCTCGCCGCCAATTCTATTAAACCCAATATTCAAAACCCTCAACTTTCTCAAACCCGAGAACTGGTTTGGCAACTTCCCGGTCAACAAATTTCCCTCAAGATCAAGCACTTCAAGCTTCTCTAAACCCCAAACTACCTTAGGAATTTCGCCATTAAGTTCATTGTAAGGCAGCGATAAAACTCTAAGCTCAGTGAGCTTTCCAATCCAAGGTGAAAGCTTTCCAGCTAAATTTCCACTACTACGTGAACTAGTCCTCCACACCCCAAACCCATTAAACGGAAATTGAAGTTTCAAAGTCTCAGAGCAAGAAAGAGATTGAAAATTACCTCCTTTTCCATCAATACCCGTGATTCTGAGCGAGACGACCCTGGATTTGGAGTCGCAGGAGACCCCGAGCCACGAACAGTAGTGGTCGGAGCTGTTTGAGCTCCAGCTGGAGAGAACCCCATGTAGGTCTGGAAATGAGCTCTTGATCTCAAGCAAAATCGATTTCTCGGAAAACAGCGCTTCCCCGGAAACGGAAGAGAAAACGCAGCAACACAGTAAGCAGAAGACGTTGAAGAAAAGCACGGTCTTGGAGAGCAGATGGCATCTCATTTTCTCAGAAACAAGAGGTAAACGGCGTCGTTGTGGTTTCCACCTTTACCTCCTTCTTCGTCTTCTGTATCTGCTTCTTCTGGTGTTTTGAGGAGAAGACTGTGAGGTCTTTGAGGCGCTTCTCTCAAGTTGTTCATTATTATATTGGTTTTTCTTCTGCAGGTTTTAGATTGGAAAATTCATTGCCCAATGGCAGAGAGCGTGGGTGGGGCCCAGTGGACTTTAAGTGGTGTTGTGTGGGGACCATTGTCGGTCAATGAATGCATAAGCTCGTCAACATATGGCTGCTGCTTGTAAAACCATGCGGATACTGGGGCCCTGCATGTTTGTCTACGTGGCGGTCTTTCTGTGCCACCTACCGTTAAGAGACATTCTGCTTTTCATTCTCTTCTTGATGACTAAATAATCAAAAAAAAAAAAAAAAAGTTTCCGTTCAAATTATTATTTAATCAAACCTAATCATTTTCCCAAAATCAATTTACTAGTTTTGGTCTGAATTATCGTCAATAGGGGTGGGCATCAATCCGGCCAAACCGATAAAATAGGCCGAATCAAACCATAATTATCGGTTTAATTTTCAAACCGTTTGACTTTTTCTTAGTCAAAATCAAATCAAAAACCGGATCGTATATAATTTGATTTGGTTTGATTTTGAGCTTTTGTAAACCGATTTAAACCAAAATCGGACCGTTTATGTGTATATTTATTTATTTTATTTTATTTTATATGTGTAATACTCTAATTAGTTAATAACTATATATGAATATTTGAATTGAGCTATATTAGTTAGTGAAATATGAAGTTTTATGACTTTTTGAGCTTTAGAACGGTTTTCGTACTCTAGAAGATGATTTATGTAAGAAATAAATTGTGAATTTGTTGGTTATAATTGGGCTAATAATGTTGAAAAAATGCAAAAGTAAAGAGAATTAGGCTTAGGCCCAAACCGATTCGAACCAAACCGTCTTAAATTGGTTTGGATTGGTTCGGTTTCTCTTATAATTTTTATCCAAACCAAACCAAACCAAACTGTTATATTTTAATTGGTTCAACCGTGATTTTAACGTGAAACCGATCCAAATCCGGACCGTGCCCACTCCTAATCGTCAATAGTTTCTATTTTCTCTAATTTAATGTTACAATTTCAATGATAATTTACAATTTCCGCCCAAATTCTGATATTGCTCACAAAATCCGATGATCGCATATCACATGATTAGTTAATGTGAGATAATTACCACTACTTTCTTCACGGAAAAGTTAACTGGAGCTGGTTGTTCTGATTGTAAAACAAATTAACCCAAAGCAATGTTATTTTAGGAAAATTCTCCGATAAGTATTTTATGTTAAGAATTGATTACATATTTCTAACTTGTGCATGTCTATTTCATATTAAATCTACCAACACATTTAATGAATACAATCCAAAGACCGAGATTAGAAATATATAACCAATTCTTAACTTGAACAAACCCTTAGGGTTGATCGATCAGAAGAGACACCAAAAACAGTAAAAATATAAGTAGACCAAAGAAATCTATAGATTAAGTTAACCTTGAGGAGGGCATTATTCTCACACAAATAGCAATTACAATGTACTCTAAATCATAGTGTACAATGAATTATATTTTTATCTTTGAAAAACCACTTATGAATTGAGAATTAAGAATTAAGAATAAAAGAAATATAATATCAACCTCTATTTGGTATTTGTTGTGGCTCTGGTGGCACACAGCCACTGCCTTGGGGTCTCAATGTCATCACCTGTGGTTGTTGGCACGTGCCACCGCCCATCCTCCGACTCCTGCATTTACATCACCCAACAATGCATTCATCAACTTGTGTTCTAGGCTGTTACAACTCCATACAACTAGAGCAAAAGTTTGTGTTTATACTCAACAACAACCAGATGAAAGAAAAAAGAAGATATTATTGGCTGATTATCACACCTGAATTACAATTGAATATGGAGGTGGCATGTGAAGGGCAAGTCCCTGCCTCGAGACTGACATTCGAACCTGCAAAATATGAACATATATAAACAGTGAACAATTTAATTTATTTTCAAATTTCTGGTTACTGGTATTTGCCATACTATCTAAGAAAGAAATACAAGAACAGCCAAATGCCCTTTCAAATGTTTCCTTTCTTATTATCTTTGAGAAATTGGGGGAATACATTTAAAGATGGATCCAAGCAAAAGCCCCCTCAAGCTGTTTGCATGGATGGATAGACAATTCGGACAAGACTTTGACTACATACCAAAGATTCTTCTAGATATTGAAAACATAAATCAGCAGAAGTATGATACCTGATGTTTTTCCTTCCATCTTGGGAAAAAGTTAGTCCCTAGAAGTTGGAACAAGTGGTCTCTCATCTCATCGTTTGTCACCAGCAAACACTTGGAATTAACAGCAGCATATAACCAGTACCTATAAATCACACGGGAATGCCTTTTAGGCACATTCAAACTCTGGTAATAATTAGAGACCTATAGATATTTAAGCCATGGAGTATATATATACATATGCTGCAACTATTCGTGTATATATTTCTCCTTTTCAACATGCAACAATCTCTAAGAAATCAGTCCAATCATTTTATTGCTCAAGATATGCAAACTTACCAATCATCATTTGAACCAGCTGGGGTAGCATAAAGTGCACCAGCCTTTTTCCAACTCTCCAAGAATTTCTTGTTATTAGGATTCTGAGCAGGGCCACCAGTTACACGATTTTTGTGTAATATAACAAGTGGCAACCTCTTTGATGGGCTCATTTGGCGAAACCGGTTCACCAGAGTATTGAGCTAAAACCAAAGATGGAGTCATGAAGTAGCCTATTTATATACTGATATGAAGAAATTAAACTATGGAGTGTTACAAAACTAATCATAGTCTCCCACTCACCTGGGAAAAGCTGAAATTATGGAGATTGATAAGACCCACATTGGCACCATCTATAACAGCATCAAATGGACCATGCTCCTGAAGCCACTCCTGGATGATGAGTTTAACTTCTAATCAATCATGACAGCTGACAAACATATTATGTATCATTTGCCTGAATCATACAAAATAAGACATACCGACCATCGACTAATTAATGAAATCGGTATCATGATAACATGACAAGAAAACACACGAGGAATTGGGGGTTTGACAACAATTTGATCTCACAAGATTGAGAAGGCACTGCCACTAGTACTCTTTATAAACTGTGCCTCCTAATAGAGTTTCTTTTTTTTTTTTTGGTCGGACCTCCTAATAGAGTTATGGAGCTATTTTCCCAATAAACCCAAGCTTAGGAGATATCATATCACATACACTGTGTTCTAAATTCTAACGTCAGTCTTGATCTCTAAGCGGGATTGAAGCACTAATCATCACAAAATTAGTATTTAGTTAAACACCAATATAGTTGCAAACAATTTACTTAATGCATACATCCAGAAGGCCCTCCAAGGGGGAACTCTTCCCATTAATATAACGACATGAATATAAAGATGCATATCAAGCAAGTTGAATCATTTGCTCAAATCGCATAAGTTCATCCAATCATTGAGCTTTCAAATTTTCGAATTATGATATGCTAAAGTTAAAACTTGAATCTTAAAACTCTAATGCGTCATGGGTAACCTATTTTCTTAAAATCTCAGAAACTGAAGACAAATAAACAAGGAAAGCAGAGTCACACCTTAAACTGAAAAAAATCAGCCTTAACCTCCCTTTGGCTAGCCAATTTGCTCAAAGAGGTAGCAAAATTCTCAGTTTCTTTTGAATCAATATCGATAGAAACAAGCTTTTGGCCGCAACAAGAGCAGATCCCTGTTTCATCCATCTGAGTCCTAACCACCCTCCAATTCCCACTCCCCAACCACCCTTGCCCATGCCACCCACCACCTCCTCTCACAACCCCTTCCCTCACCTTCTCCACATCCCAACTCTCCATCCCAACATTCGCCGCCTCCTCCGACATAAACCACTCCTCCACCACCCCAGAAGTCGACTCGGAGACCTGCCTCACGGAAATCCGCAACCGGTGCAACATCTCATAAACCTTGTCACCCTTGCTAGAATCAGAACTAACTTTTAACAAAGCAGAAATCTCAGGCTCCTCAGCGATGACCTTAGATTCTACCATGTGGGCATCAACCTCATAAGCTCTATCAGCCTCCCCCTTCTTACAGAACCCAGACAATGCAGGGCCGTAGGACCTCAACTTGGGCGGAATCCCAAGACCCTTCATCTGCTTCACCAAATGAAAGGCCATTTCCGGGTCCTCTGCCGCTGCCGCAAGCCTAGCAGCACTGGTAAACGTGGCCTCATTGGGCACAACCTTATCATCAATCATCTGGCGAAAAATCTCAAAACCCCTCTTCATACCCACACCATCATCATCAGCACCACCATTGGAAGAGCACAAATAAAGCAAAACATTATAATGGTGCAGACTAAGCGGGAGCCCTCTACTTCTGGCCTCATCATAAAGCCTAAGAGCTTCGACCAGGTGGCCATGCCTGGAACACATGTCGAGCTTGTGCTTCAGTACCCCCTCCGGCGATTCTCGCCGCGCTTTCTTCTTGGATTTGTTGGAAACCAGCGGCGCCGAAGCCGAACGCGAAGGTGAATCATTGGAGAGAGCCAGGCTGCAAAGATGGAGCCTTTTGTCCATGGAAGTTGGGGTCAGTTTAGGTTTCGGGAAGTGGATAATTGTACCAAAAATGCAGCGAGAATTGCGGGAGATTAGGGGAAGTGGGATTTTGATAAACAAGGAGAAGAGAGGTGGGGTTCTGGCGAGAGCGCCTACCATTTTTTTTATTTCTTTTGGGTTTTTGTTGTGGATTGTAAATTTGTAATGCAAAGCAATTATTGGGTTATTGAAAACAAGTCTGGTTATTTTCTCTGTTATTCATGTTTGCAGGGCTGGGAGTGAGAGTGAGACTTGAGCAGAGAGGTTGAAAACCTCTGCAACTATCTAAAACCCTAGCTGCCACTCCGTGAGCGGGAAACGACAAGTCGTAGCGGGCTGGCTGGCTTAACTTCCTCTTCTTCTTTTTTTATTTTTTCCATGACCAAAAAAATAAATAAATAACTAGGGAAAAAAAGGAGAGAGGGAGAATCATACAACGAAAATGTGCAGAAGTGTAGTTAAAAAGTCATAATTAAGAATAACCAAGACGAGATTTTGTTTAGAGGAAGACATGGACAAGCATGTTAAACCCAAAGATGTATTATCAATGCCTTTGGACAAGAAGACCAATTTCATTTAGATAACAAAACAGCTAAACGTATACAGCTACACATATGCAGCTCTCTGTGAATTCAATTAAGCATTCTATGCCAATTAATTTGATCATCTTCAAGCAAGACGATCCACAGTCAAAAAATAACTTCCCACCATGATGAATGATGCAATCCCACTGCGAGTCATCCGTAATCCAAGGCCACGGAACAGGAGATTCCTGTCTGCAGGGTGAATCCCTGTAAGTCTCTCAAACCTATTCCCTGGTCTTCCCCATTTCAGAAGCTTCCTCTCCATGGAGACAAACTGCCCAAAACAAAGCACAAACTTTCAACATTCATAACCAAAGCAACCTTATTAATTAAAAACACCCATTGCAAGGCATTTTGTTGAGCTGATGCTAGTAGATCACGCCCAAAGCAGACTAACGTTGCCAAGAACAGGTAGCATACCTTGGGCAGCACAATACATTGTGATCGAGACTTAGCAGTGTCAAAACAATGAGAAGCAGCTGCAGCAACTGATCCAGAAACTCCAGCAGCAAGACTCACAGCCCAAGGAGACAGCGGACCGATTTCATCATCCGACCTTAGACAAAGAAAATGCACTTCAGTAAAAAGAAAAAGGGTACATAAATTTATTTTTTACATGTAAGCATTGGATGCAGAGACATGAGAAATGCAAAATATGGTGCTTGATGGTGTGATTGAACTAATACGGGGTAGGTCATAGCCAGTCCCTTTAATACCTAGGTTCTGGATCCATCCCCACTGCCTTCCAGTCAAGCATTGCACGGTGCAGGGATTGCCAAGTAGAGAAGAATATGCCACCAAAAACTGAATCCCGAACAACCCCTGACCGTAGGCCTCTCCATAATGCACCCCATCCTTCTAAAGAGATGACTTCAGATGGTTTCCTAACACTGAACACGGATGGTGGCCTCCCAGATCCCGTCATCATCCATGGATACTCTTGTAAAGCACTCGTCATATTGGGATGTTTGGTTGTTAGGGTGGATAAAAGGCCAACAGAAGAATTTAATGCCTTCATGTCCGGAATATATCCACGCAATAATCTTTGAATCACAGGTGCAACAGCTCCCTTTTCTGTGAGAGAGGCCGAGCTTGGAATGAGAGAAGCAGAGGTGACCTGGGCACGGAGTTTTATAAGTTCAAAGGGAGAACTTATTAGTGCTTCTGCAGCACCAGCAACAAGTCCTGCCAGGAGGGCCTCAGAGACGTAGACATAGTTATCTTCTCGACCATCTGCAAAAGAGGTATTTGCAACCACATAATGTGTCAGAAGCTGTAAATCAATTATAACAAAGATAAATTTTAGTACCATATATTGATACACCACTCTATCCATGTAACTTCGCATGTTTTTTATTGGGTACAGAAAAATTAAGGGAAATACCTTTATAAAAGGCTGTCAAAATTTCATAGGTCCCAAAGCGAGCTCCAACCCCCAAAGTTCTTCCCACTGCCAGCCATAGGAAACCATTGTACAAACCTACAATATGCATCACAAACCAAACTTAGTACTTATCAGTAAGCCCTTGGGGGGGTTGGGGAAAACAACAGGATGTGGAAACACTAACGAAACCATCCTAGTAACTCTCATGTACTCCCATGCTTCTTATATCTTGTCAAGTAAAGGTAGAATTTAAAAAATAAAAAAATAAAAAATCGGGGAAGCACCTGTATTTCCTGAAAAGTATCGAACTCTCTTTAAAACCTGAGCAGTTGTCAGTTGTTTATTAGAACCTGAACCAACCTGTTCTCACAATGAAAATAAATGAGGATCCAGGGTAGAAGCAGATTATGACATTGCTCTTCAAATTTTTTATAGGAAAAAATATTCATTAAGAAGAGTAAAAGTACATAACAGAGATTTTGAAAAACAAATAACTTCTCAAGCATCAGAAATCTAGGCAAAGATGTAGGTAACAAACCTGAATAAGGGTTTTGATAGTATCAAGGGGGTAAGTAAGAGCTGTGCCTAATGCCACCGACCCTACACCAGAAAGTGCATGGATTGCAAAGATCTGGTTCTTTAACCACTCATCCATCTAAAATTCCACAAAAATCAAAGAAAAAGTAAATATTTCTCATCAGCAATTGAGATGGAGCTTTATATGCCAGTAAACTTTTAAGTAACAAAGATTTATTCGTAATCTATGTCCACACATGTTACTCAACAACTGTCAGATACAATACAAATGCCTGTACAGTTCGTAGTTCATGATGAAAAACTAAATCTGAACAGGCACTAATTTGTTTCTTTCTCTTTTTAATAGTGACCCAGCAAGCATATACTAAGACCAGTAGAAGATAATAAGAATTGGTCCCTCTGCGGCCTTTCCTCAAACACGTTATTTACAATATACTTCATATATGAAAACCCGAGGGACATTAAAAGAAAAACAAAATTAATCAAAATGAAGAAATGCTTAAAATGAGTATTTTAGAAATTAGCAGTCAGAGAATGCTGTTCCATCACTGTTAAAGTCACTTTGCTTTCTTCTTTCCCTTCTTCAAAATCGTAGTGTGAATTCCAGCTCTCAAAACTCTAACAGGAATGAGTAGTAAGCTAAATATCAGCAACATGGCAACATTCTTGAACGAAAATCAAATGCAACACGGAAAAAGTTTCATTTTTTATTTATCAAAATTTAAATTCTCAGACTAAAAAACTTCTATAAAAATTCTTGAGCTGCTGAGCAATAAGCAGCGCCATCACGGGCAATGGAGGAGATGAGGAGAGGAGGGAATGGGAGATTACTTTTTGGGCCTGGGACTTTTTAATCGAAGCCCACTTCATTTTTTATTTTGATAACACCCAACCCCAAATTGCAAATTTCACAAATCTGCCACTTCAATATTTTTTTATTATTAAAAAAGTGGCATTTCTTAATGATTTAATGATATTCTTATCTATCTCCCTTTTTTTTTTTTGTAGAAATTATCATATCTCCCTTTAAATATATATTTTTGGGTTAAATACCTTTTTGGTCCCTGGGTTTTACAGGAAAATTCAATTTGGTCACTAAGAACTTTTTTTTAATAAAATTGATCATTGTGTTTCCCAAAGTTTACAATTTATAGACATTCTATTATTTTCCGTTAACTTTCTTTAAGTGCAATTTTTAATTTTTAATTTTTACGAGTTAGTGTATATTATGTTGTTAGGATTTAACAAATTGGGGAAATTTTGAGTTGAAATCGGAATTGTGAGGTATAAGGTCATAGATTGGATGCTATATTAAAGCTTGAATCGATTGAGTGAAAAGTGTATTGTGACTTCATATGGCAAGAATACGTAATCAAGGTGATAGAGCACCAAAAATATATTGGAAAGTTGTTGATTTCATTTGAATTTGATTTGCCTTTTTTATTTTCCTTATACCTCACAATTTCAATTTCAACCCATGATTTCTCTCAATATGTTAACCCCTAATAGCACAATATACCCTAACTCTTGAGTTAGAGAAAGAAGTCTAAAGTTGCTTCCTGAAAAAATAAAAATAAAAGCTACAGTTAATGGAAGATAACGGGGAATGTCTATAAATTGTAAGATTTGGAAAACATAATGACCAATTTGGCTAAAAAAAATTCTCAATGACCAAATTGAATTTCCAAGTAAAATCCAGTGACCAAAAAAAATTTAACCCTATATTTTTTTTATAAAGCCCATGGATTGAGAGAACAATGTGTTTTTCGCAACTTTTGATATTAACAAGTGAGGAGAGAATTGCTAATTGTGAAATATCCTGCTTATCGTTTCAGCGTCAGTCTCATTTGAAGAAAATATCCAGGTAAATATAACAAAAAATAAAATTGTGGATCCTTTTCTCATGGATGGACCTGCATATTTAAAACTAAATGATCATATGGCATCTCAAATTGGTTATGTACATTACAAAAGTATTCTTTGTTGGAAGGAGATTTTTAGTAACATGTGGTGAGCCCGCTCTGCACTCTCGGACCATGCCTGATAAATCAAGATAACATAAGGGCTGGTGCTGATTCTACTGCTGAATGTTCTGTCATTCAAATCCATGCTTCAATTAAAATCAGCTTCCGTTGCGAAGAATGTTGCTAGCTATGCCCCTCTGGGCTCCATTCTCGCCATGATTGGCTTGGCAGAATGCTCTTGTCAAATTGGTAGCACATTCTTCCTGGAACAGCATGTTGACAGAAAGTTTTGTCTGTCAAGGTTTTTCACAGCCTGCTCTGCTCAAATTACTTTATGATATGGCAAATGAGAGAGAGAGACCTGAGTTGTTCTTCTTTGTATGCCTTTGGAATTCGAAGCATTGCAGATTTCCTGTAGCATTCAGGGCTTCCCACTAGATGAAACTGAGACTAATCAGACAAGAGAGCTTACAAGTTTTCCTTATTGTAGGCAAATGCTACATGTATTATAAGATGCATTAAACCTACTGTACAATTCAAGTTACACCATGTAGCATGTTGTGCATAAACCAAAGCAAAAAATATGACCTGAAACTAGAGTACTAGAAATTCTTGCACTAGATATCTGACATAGAATAGAAGACACTCCAGCTATCAACTGAGTTTGAGAGGATTTCGATGTGTGAATGACTGATGTTCTGTAACTATACATACTTCTCTCGGAACAAGTACCTTAAAGGAAGGTTAGGCATTCGTTTGGACAAAGAAAGAGGATAGCACTTGCATTTCTCAACAACCACCACCACAACAACAAGAAGAAGGACAAGAACAGTGACGATGACAAGAACAACCCCACTTGCACCAAGAAAAGCAACGACACCAATAGGTGGGTTTTGATTTGGTTACTTTTTTAGTCGATACTTTGTCCGCTGCTGGTGGCTCCAGACACTTCTCTTCTGTATACTGTGTAACCTTCATAGAATTTTTCATCCCATCTGTCAATCTGCCATATCAAAATGTGCATAACAGTCACAAACCGTAGATTGCATTTGCAAGAGACACAGAGACATGAAAATATATCAAATATATAGATGATAATTTAGTAAAAGAAAATATTATTATTAAGGATTTCTGTTTCTACTTAAAGACGGACAAATGGCCACTATGGTTAAACAAACATGCATACATGGTTGTAAAATCACAATGGATTCTTTTTTGCCACAGTTCCAAGGGTAGCAGAACGCCCAGCTACAATCCGAACAGTAGCAGGTTGGCCATGTACCATAGCAGAACGCCCAACTACAATTAGAACAGTAGCACAATGGCCATGCACGCTTCTTTGTTCTGCAATTAACAAAGCTATATTCTTCATGGACCGAGTTCAAGGTTCGGGATCTTAGCCAATAAAAAAAAAGTTCTAGGTTTGGGAACTTCCGTGCATATATACATACATGAGCATGCACGCAGATGATGCTTCCTATGCACACAAACTACTGTAGACATGCGTATGTCTGAATTTTGTGTGTGCATGAGCATGTATAATACTAGAAATTATTCTATGAACACAAACTCCGTATTATCCATTCAAAACTGCATGCATGCCCATCCTTTAGTAC
Organism: Prunus fruticosa; assembly: GCA_018703695.1. Classification (NCBI taxonomy): domain Eukaryota; kingdom Viridiplantae; phylum Streptophyta; class Magnoliopsida; order Rosales; family Rosaceae; genus Prunus; species Prunus fruticosa. The sequence continues at coordinate 42,316,859 of CM031917.1, read as the reverse complement.
ACAGTACATCCATATGAAAAGATAGGGACTATCCATGCATAGTTCACCTTAGAAAACTTATATAGACGTACATTGGGAAGGCAAAAGAGCGTGTGCTAGCTCCACTTCCATCGGAACGGCGGGAGAGGCTATGGGATTTGAAGGATACAGTTGGAGGTGGCACTCTTCCCTCACTATGATCTTCGGCATTTGTTCTTGCAGTGACCTTGATGGTCTCATCTGCCATTCCTTCAGCTCCAGATTCCCTCACCTCTTCAATCCCATTGCTTTCAATTTCTAGCTCAGGAATTGGAGGAGGGTGTGGACTGAGCCCAAACAACTCGCCTGATTTATATAGTTCCCCAGACTTAGTCAAATCACCCAGCAAAAATATATGGTCTCTGGAAAAGCTGTTGTTGCCTAAATGAATGCTAAACAATGACTCATTGGAAGCAACACTCCATTCCATTTCTTTGTTGGATTTACTTCTTGCAAACACAGAAGACGGGATCCTGCAAGGATCATATCCTCCACTCCGTTCCATCATTTGGACTGTGGGGGATTCTGTCGGTGACATACCATGCCCAACATCCGAAACTCGGGATGTTGATGCAGGACCCAGAGAGCTGTGGTCATGATGTTTAGGGAGGGAAGCAATATGTGGTGAAGTGGAAATTCTATTTGTATCCACTTGGAAGAGATCTTCCAATGACGAGTCTGATGCCACTGAAGACAAAGAGGACAAAGAGATTAGCTTTCTGGACGGGACACGCAGATCACCTTCATTAGCATTAGCCTCTGGACGTATTGTTGAAGGGCTATTTCTATCACTCGCATCAGGAGCCTTTGATGTTTCTGAGTGCTTACTGCCTCCACTTCCATCAACAACTATTTCTGAATGCTTACTGTTTCTGCTGCCAGGTTCCAAGTCCATAACTGAAACATGCCCATAACAAATTCATAACAGATATAATTGATAGACTTTGCTTTCAAATCTTACAAAGTACAGAAACTAAATCCGCAGTAAGTTGATGGATTTCCAACGTGGTTGCTTGAATGGAAAATGCTATCACAATAACAGTTAACTAAGATTTGCAAGTTGAGCAAAACACACCCGTCTACAAAGAGGAGCATTCGGTATTAGTTTGGCGGACGCACATGTCATTATCAATTCACACAATTCAAAACTTTGAGCCATTTAAATGAATGGGTTAATAAAACCAACAAATTTAAAACCCTACCAGTTATATACAATTTCATGTGTTTATAATGTCAACAATTACCAAATTAACTGCGTGAGCCGTCATTTGCACAAGCATTTCAATATGATAAGACAACAAGCAATGTCTTTTCCCGATAAATTCTTGAAATTTCATTTTCAGATCTAAGACATGAATTTGATAGCTAAATTCAAATTGATTCAAAAATCTAACAAATAGATGAAGAAGGAAAGAAGCTCACTTGAATCATTACAAAGAAGCCCTTCGGTGCCCAATTCCAAATGGTCGGGACGATCAGCAGTCCTCTGCCTCCTCCTCACCTCTCTTTTCGTTTTTTGTGATAGGAAACCCTCCCACACCTCAATTGAATCGAAAAAATTCCCGAGAAATAGAAATTGAAAACTTACAAATCTTCAAAACCCAAATATTAGAAAAAATGTAAGGAGAAACCCTTTGATTGATAAACCCTAATTTTGAAAAAAAAATAGAAAAAAAATAAAAAAGATAGGACTGAAAGCTGTTGCCGTTGAATATCTGAATTTGTGTTGTCGAAATAATAATGAGGGAATGCCAAATGGGAAATTAGGGTTTGTGAGTGGGAAAATCTGATGATGAAAGGCGTTGCGACATTTTCGGCGTTTCTTTGGGTTCCCTCTGTATCTGTAACTAACGATCACTGCCTTTCGCGCCATTTTAACTACTCTACCTTCTTTGGGCGCTACATAAGCCGTCCCATGCTGGGATTTAATTCAGGTGTTCGGATTCGTCCTATCGTGCGATGCCACGTCACGGGATAAGAATATAATAGTAATTTGGTTCGTGGACATAAGTGTCCATTTGAGGAATAAGATCTTTGTGAGTTGTGAATAATGTGGCATTTTCCCTGAATTAGGATGCCAATTTTCAACATAATAAACAAGCAAAAAGGTACTGGTCTACCCCAATGAAAAAGTTTTAACTTGTGTCACGTTCGAATCGACTCTCTATAATTTTAGTATTGTGTGTGTAAGAAATCCCTTTACTCTACGAATTTTAGACTATTGCCTATACTAAAAATAAAATCAAATAGATCATATTAAGATTAATTAATAGTTACAGTTGTAGGTTAGGTCATTTAGAGCATCTCTAATAAACTCTTCAAACACTTTGTGATGCTCAAATAGATGAGACCCATCATAAAAGATCTCTCCAACAACCTTATGCAATTCAATAATCAAAGCTGTAACCTCTTTCTCTCTCTTCAAGACTAGTAAGTTGACTTTGACTTTTTAAAATATTTAATGTTACTTCTGAAAAATGAAACTACTTTGAAAATGTTAAAAACATGCATTTTTTATTTTCATAGGGTTAATCGTTTTATTAGTCCCTAAACTTTGACCCGATTTATATTTGAGTACCTCAATTTCCAAAATGGTTCCCATGGTCCTTTAACTTAAGTTTCGTTTGGAAAACTAGTCCCACCGTTACTTCTGTCAATTTTTTTTGTTATATTTAAGGGTGGATAGGTATTTTCAGGTTGGTTTTATTATCCCCCTTCCCTCATCTCATCATCCCCACTTCCACCGCCTCTCTCTCTCTCTCTCTCATACCAGTCCTTGGATTAAACTCATATATGTTTCTTGGTGGGAAGAGTGTAGCTAATACAAATTGGGGGCACACTATATGTTCATCTTGTTGTCTGGCAATGGCTGCCCAAGTTTTGATGAACATGAAAAATGACAAAGCATCTCTGTAATCTTGTGGGAAAGGCAAGCACCAAGAGCTAAGCTAAGTAGAGCAAGTACAGGAGAAGTCTTTACAAGTTTACAAGTTTTTTTCTTTGAATTTGAATTTTCAAGATCCACCTGAGAGACCCAAAAGACAAAACCCTTCTGGTATAGTCACTCAGAATTTTCAATGATGGACCATGTCTGGTACTCTCTGCCCATAAGGAACAATTCCAATTAGAAGAACAAGAGAGTAAGATATGATGAGAGCTAGGTCTATTAGAAGATTTGGAAGAAAATTGAGAAGGCATGTAGAAGATATAGAGGAGGTGGGGGAGATCGCAATGGGGCTAGTTGGATGGCTGGGTAGGGGGTAGAAATTAGGATAGAGGGAGAGGGGAGAGATAGATTTCTTCTTTGGTTCGTAACTCTTCAGATTTTATAATGTGTTAAATGTCGTATTAGAGAAGCTAAAAGAGGTAAAAGAGGTAAAAGTCTTTTGTGTCCCTCAACTACTCCCCACATGCCCTAAATATAACGAAAAAATTGACAGAAGTAACAGTGAGACTAGTTGTCCAAATGAAACTAAAGTTAAAGGACCACGGGAACCATTTTGAAAATTGAGGTACTCAAATGCAAATCGGGTCAAAGTTTAGGGACTAATAAAACGATTAATGTTGTTAATATTATGTTAACTCGCAATTGTACGGGGCAATTAGTAGTATAGCAAGACAAGTACGAGGTCGTACCCACGAAGACTGAGAAGTTAAAACTAGTTATGTACTTAGATTACCAAATTCAAGAAAGTATGAGGTTATGTCTAAAACAGAATTTAAAGTAAGAGTGGTTGTGATTGTTGAACAAAAGAAGCAAAATGAAATTGCAAACAAAAGCAAAGTAAGTAAGTGTAACAAAGAGTGGTTTTAAGAGCTGAAAAACATATTTGGAGACTAGGGCATTTGAATCACCATAACAATTCAATTCTGGGTTATAAGGAGTCAAGTAACAAGTCTAATTCATATTCAAAGATTGATTCTAGCTAAAATATGATTAGGTCATGGTGTCTGGTTCTAACCTTGTGTTCCTAATTCCCTAATTTGATCATCTGTTGTCTAACCTAAAATTAAGAATTAGGAACCCATTAAACATAGAAGAACAATTTAAACAACCAAGCATGTATCTAATCCCTGTTGTCGAATGTCCATACATACTCTTCATATTCATAGTTCAATTCGAATTAAAGCACGGTGTCTACTCTTAATTAAAACCATACAAGTTCTAATGGTGATCAATCATTCAAACAAGCATATTAACTGATAAGCATAATGAATAAGAACATGAATCATGAATCCAACTTGAAACTCCAAACTTCAAACTTATAAACCCAGAATATTCATGTTAGGTTACATCGAAGCCCTAATTATGAAATTAGCTGCTCATAATGGAAAAGAAACTTAGATAGAAATGAGAAAACATAAGGAATCCAATAAGAGTAGAAAAACTTTTTTTCTGAAGTTCTTGTGATGTCCAAGACTTCTTCAAGTGCTTCTCCACATCTAATGCTTCTTTAAGAGCTTCCCCATGTCTAAAATGATGTATGACATCTAGTAAGTGATTTGGGATGAGTTTGGGTGAGTGGTGATGGCTGAGAAAGAGGAAATTCGTAGGGAAATGGAAAGGAGGCTTTCTTGAGCTGTTATGGTGATTTGGGGCAGTTTAGAGTATTTGGGTTGATTCTTGGAGTGTTTGGGGTTGTGGGAATGTTTGAGGATGATTTATGGATGTGTTGATGGAATGATGGAAGTGTGGAGAATGGCTGGGGTGAATTGTGTGGGGGTTGTGAATCCTAGGCTTTGCACCTAGAGTGTATGGGGTTGATGGTGTTGTTTGAAGCTTGAAGACTTCTCTATTTATAGGGCTAAGAAGGAGGAACATCATGATGAATTCCAACACCACCATTCCTCTTTTCATACAATCCATAACTTTCACTTCATCTTGTCTATGTTAGTGTGGTTTGAATCAATCTCATCCCATACTTCTTTTGCTGCTGCACCTCAAGCTTTCTTCACATGGGTTTTCAAAGGTGTTCAATTATGGCTACCTTTTTCTGCCAACCTGATGAGCACAAAATTAATACAAGTTTTATCCTTAAATTTATATTTGTTAGTATTTTCTTTTGTATTATGTAAATCTATTAGAGTATTTGTATTGGTTATTTCCAATCTTTGTTTTTGTATTTAATGAGTGGTTGTTTGTAGATATTAATTGTCTTCCACCAATAGCATGAGAAGGAGGAGAAATAGGCAATGTGTTGCAAAAAGAGAGAAGAACTCAAGTTGGATTTAATGACTTTGCCTTTTACAGCTCATGCTGTACAGTCCATTTACAGGCCTGAAAACCGAATTCTCCCATGCTCAAATGAATAAATATCCTTCATGAAATTTGTTCATTAAGATGTCGACTAAGACATAACCAAAAATTGGATTAATTGGATAAAAACTCAATCCACATGCTGTCACACACCAAGACAGGTTCTAGAACTTTGCCTTTTACAGCTCATGCTGTACAGTCCATTTGCAGGCCTGAAAACCGAATTCTCCCATGCTCAAATGAATAAATATCCTTCATGAAATTTGTTCATTAAGATGTCGACTAACACATATCCAAAAATTGGAGCAATTGGATAAAAACTCAATCCACAGGCTGTCACACACCAAGACAGGTTCTAGAAGACAGCTTGCACATGCAGCTGGAATGAAAGGGATTTCATGCTTCTATAAATAGGCAGCAACTCAAGAGGGTAGGAGATCAGAAATTCAGAGGAGACACACGGGAAAGAGAAGGAAAGAAAGAAAGGAAGAGAGAGAAAGTGAAGAAGAAAGAGAACAAGGATGGAAAGGAAAAAACCGAGAGCTAATAACTCTCTTAAAATTGTTCTTCACCTTTCTTAGTTCTCATTTAATTCATGTATTTTAGTTTATTTGTTTTGTTTTAATTATTAATTATGTCTAGCTAAATTACTTAACTAAGGTTGGATGAAACACCATTATTAAATACAATTCTAGTTTTTATCTTCAATTCTCAAATATTGTGGTGTTCAATGATTATAATTTTCACTTCACTTGATTAATAGATTAATCTTCTTTTCACCACTTCTATCATGTATTGTGACATATAACATGTATTTGTGGTAGTTAAGAGTTTGAATTAATCTATTAATTCATCCTTGGTTTATATTTCTAATTTACCAATTTCTTTGATATTTTGTTATTCAAATAAACTTTTTCACATAGGATGCTTAGGAAACTTTGATCCTTTTGTAGTTAAATAATTTTGTTTACATTTTATGCTTAGAATTTGTACTTATGAAGGGAAGGAAAATTTACTTATGATCTAAAATACAAACTTAATTGATAAATCTTGAGAAAGCAGTAGATTGATTTCTAGATTGCTACTCTATGAGAATTGAAAGATAAATAATTAGGATCTTATGGAATAATGGTGTGGATTCTAATACCTTAGTTATTTTCCTTATAAATTTAAATCTTAATTTCAGTTTATTGTCATTTCCATATTTGTTTTATGCTTTATTTAATTTTCTTTATCAACAAACAAATCACCATTTGAATCAACTAGGTTGGCAATGAAATTAACTTGGGTATAATTGGTTTTCTATCTTTACACACAATCCCTTGGGTACGATCTCGCTCTTACACGCTTATGCTATATTCGATTCGTGCGCTTGCGAGTTTATAAATTTTAAAAAGAAACCTCTTTTGAGGCACAACACAACCCATGTGGTTTTCTTTTGGCTCCTGGAAAACAGCTGGCAGCTGCAATCCTTGAGCATGGTGTGCATTTTGATGGGCCCACGGATTGGGCTTGGCTTAATCAATTGATACGTTTGAGCAGTCTATCTTGAAGTTCAGAATCTCTTCTTTCCAACCACATATTAATTGGGCCAATACAAGTTGGGAGGAGGAAGTTAAGGCCGAAACAAATTGCTAACTCAGTCTGCTCGTTTTTGCACCATTTTGCATCTTTTCATATCCAAAGCCACCATTGCTACCTAAGGCCTAATGAACTGAATGATAAATAGAAAATGGATTAACAGCACAAGTTTAACTCAATAACATAACCAAATCATAAGCTAGAGGGGTGTAAGATCTCGAATCGACCAACGGAGGGGGGTGATGTGCCTTATATGTGCACACCCGCATCCATCTAGCACGAGGTCTTTGAGGAGCTCACTGGCTTCGGAGTCATAAGAACTCCGAAGTTAAGCGAGTTGGGGGCTAGAGCAATCCCAGGATGGGTGACCCACTGAGAAAGTTGGTAGTGAGCTCCAGAAACAAAATCGTGAGGGCCAGAGAGGGGGGCCTAAAGCGGAAAATATCGTGCTACGGCGGAGCCGTTCCGGGATGTGACAATTTGGTATCAGAGCCACTCTGCCATGTGGTGCGAGTGTGTCGACGAGGACGTCGAGCCCTAAGGGGGTGGATTGTAAGATCCCACATTGACCAACGGAGAGGGGGATGATGTGCCTTATATGTATGTTCGGTTCATTTTTACACATGATTTTTCATGTTATTCACCTACTATTTTGAGTTAGTTCTTGACATTTTATAGCTTTTTACTTTCTTTTTGTGTTTTCTTAGATTTTACCTTGGTTGGAATGAAAATGAGCTAAAAGTGCAATTATTTGTTATAAATTCTGTTTTTGTTCATTTTCGTAGGTCAACTTCTTGGCCTTGGATCAGCATGCTCCGATGCTTAGATGAGGTGAAGATCTTCATGAGACTTGTTCCAATGGATATTAACTACAACATATCCAAATTTGAGCTCCATTGGACAAGTATTGCCTATCCAACCAATCCAGCATATTACCACAGCTTTGGAAATCCAAAATTGGCCAGCTTTTACCTCCATTGTGTCATCTTGATTCTTCTTGTTACCATAACTCTTGGTAACAAGAAATTACCTTAGTAAATGAGATATTTTCTGAAGCAATTGGGATCTTTGTGAAGACAAGGCTTCATCATAGCAAAGGGGACAAGAGCAAAGGCTTTAACTAAAGCATGATTTTATATTATTTTCTATGAGCTGAAATTGATGGGCAAAAGGCACTTGGGAGGCAATCTGAAATGGGAGAGCTTCTTGAACGTGGGCAATCAATCCATTCTGCTATTCTACACATTGAGAGCAGATTTTGGAGAGCTTGGAGCTAGGAGAAAGCCAAGGTGCAGCCAAACAAAGTGGAGAAGAAAGCTTCCACCATTGAAGACCTTGAAGCTTTCACCATTTTCACAAAATCTGTAAACTCTTTCTAGTTATATTTCGAATTTTTGTTTGAAATGATTATGAGGAACTAAACTTCATAGCTAGGGTTTAGGTTGAAGCCCTAAACATGAAAACCTTATTGTTTTGATACTTGAGTATATGAATTTCTAGATATTGTTGATGAATTCCAATTCACCAAATTAATCTATCATTGATGTGTGTTTTTCCTTGGTTGACAATCTTTGAAAGCATGCTTCTTGAGATTGTTGGGATTATGTGTATCTTCATGTTATCCTAAACAATAAATGGATGAAGTAAGAATCATCCATGTGAATTGGTTTCTTGAATACCTAATGTAAACATCATGCTATTAGGGTTTTTGTGATGTTCATATTCTCTTGGAGCTTAATGGGTTTTTTAATTGAATCAAAGTACTAAGCACACCTAGATTCGGTTATAGGGAAGACACAAGTATTGTAGCACTAGTACTGCACTTTACGTATATTAGAGAGAATCATTGCGTCTTGAGCCACTAGTCCTGGTCTTGATTTCGAACGTCTTCATTAACACATTTAGAGTTCATCACTTGAGTATACATGAACATGGGTAGAATTGTTTAGGGTGGATTCGAAACCCTAGTGTTTGTTACTTGGTACTTTCACATTTTGATAACTCATATTTGCCATTCTCATTTAAATTCAAAGTTCATTTACTTTCATGCATTAGAATTAGGTCACTTGAACCAAATCAACCCCCCCCCCAAATGTGTGTGTGTGCGTGTTTGACACGTTATGTGTCTTTGTCATTGATTTTATTTGTTTCCGTAATTATTTTGGACTTTTGGTTTGCTTGGTGTTCTTGAATTTTCTATGATGAATCCAACTGTAAAAAGAACTTAAAATTTGGATAAACGGTTGGAAAGTTATAGGTCAAAAACTGGACAGAGGTTCGAAACTGAAAAAAGAGAAAACAACCGGTCGCCAGGATCTAACGACCGGTCGCGCATCAAGCAAATTCAAGTTTCGATTATGTGTAAAAATGACCGGTCTCCGACACTGTTAACGCAATGTTCACATGTGATACAGTGGTGATAAAATGGCGATAGAAAATGCTGTTTGTGTTTTTCTCTAGTTTTCTTGTTTTGTTTCTTTTCTTTTACACTTCTTTACTCATTTTTAGTTCCCAATTTGTATTGTGCATGTGTGGTGTGTTAAATAAGTGTTCTTTACGTACTCAAATTAGAACTTATAGGAAGCCGACAAGTTCTTCGTAGGATCGACCCCGTACTTACATAATCTGTACCCCAATAGATTCGTGCACTTGCGGGGATTTTTAATTGGCTGTTTGCACATTAATTTGTGTCATATTATGAATACAACAATGTACACACCCGCATTCATCTAGCATGAGGCATTTTGGGAGCTCATTGGCTTCGGAGTCATGGGAACTCCGAAGTTAAGCGAGTTGGGGGCTAGAGCAATCCCAGGATGGGTGACCCACTGGGAAGTTGGTCGTGAGCTCCCATAAACAAAACCGTGAGGGCCAGAGAGGGGGGGCCCAAAGCGGATAATATCGTGCTACGGCGGAGCCAATCCCGGGATGTGACAATTTGGTATCAGAGCCACTCTACCGTGTGGTGCGAGTGTACCGACAAGGACGTCGGGCCCTGAAGGGGGGTGGATTGTAAGATCCCACATCGACCAATAGAGGGGGGGTGATGTGCCTTATATGTGCACACCCGCATCCATCTAGCACGAGGCTTTTGGGGAGCTCACTGGCTTCGGAGTTCAGTTGGGGGCCAGAGTAATACCAGGATGGGTGACCCACTGGGAAAGTTGGCAGTGAGCTCCAGAAACAAAACCATGAGGGCCAGAGAGGGGGGGCCCAAAGCGGATAATATCGTGCTACGGCGGAGTTATCCGGGATGTGACAAGGGGTACAAAATGATATACAATTATGAACTGATCAATTAACCCTATTTTCATATTATATATATAGACATTTTCCACATGTTTTCATTTTTTTTCCATGATATTGCATTAATTGAATAGAAGAGTCTATTGGAGCAAAAATTATTCAAGTAGCAAATAAATCTTTTCAAATTACGGCCCTCTCTCCCAAACCCTAGCGCCCTCTCTCCTAAAAAAACCCTCATACATATGTTTTTCACTTTGAGGGGTGCTATTCTCTTTCTCCCTCTCTTCTCCCCTCATTTTCAGAGACAAAAGGTTTCCCCTATTGGCGGAGCTAGAAATTTTTTCAAGGATGGTCAACCTTAAATAGCGAGAGTGATAATTTTGCCTAATTGATTGGCTCATTCGATTAAAGAAATCACGAGAAATCTAGCAAATTATGAAGTGTGTTTCTGATGTTGTGTTAGAAAAAAGATACTACTAGAGTCAAGAGGAATTTTGTAGTGTATTTGGTTAATTGTTATAGTCTAGAGATTTAAATAGTAAACAAAGAAAAGAAGAAAATGAGAAAGTGAGTGAACTCAAAAGATGATAAGGGTTAGCTATGTAATATAGAAAGTAATTGAGTTAACTGCAACAAATACAAAAACAAATTATCAATGGATGAGAAGGGTCAAGTGACCCTTGTGGGCCTTAATTGGCTCCGCCCATGCCCCATTTTTGTCTTCATTTTGCTATGATTTTCCTCCAAACATCACAGGCAGCTGCGTCTTGTCCGTGGATCTCCCCGCGTTTCGCGTCGGATCTCCATCACCATCCTTTTTGCGGTTTCTTTATGTTCGAAATAAGTCACAGACTCTTTGGGTTCTCTGTGTAGTTCTCACCTCTCCTTTTGTGAGAGATTTTCACATTTCCTGTGTAAAAGCCTTTCATCTCTCCTTTGTGAGAGATTTATATCTCTTCTTTGTGAGAGTTTTTCATATCTCCTTTATAAGAGTTTTATTTGTATTGTTATGACTTGGTTTTTTCAAGCTCTATATCTTTTTGATTATTATGAGTTTGCAATTTTAATTGGGATGTCTATGTCAGAGTTTCTTCGATCCTACATGATCGTTAGTGAAAGCGCACCAGATTATCTTAATTTTGATGTTAGACAACTTCTTTATTGTAATGTCCCTTTGTGACTAGTGGTTTTTTTGGTTGAATTATGAATTCAATCCTAGAATTTCTCAACAACAAAAAAAACCTTTTTAAATTGCCACATAGGTGAACAAACTTTAATTTAAAGAGTTAAATTTGCTATTACTATTGAAGATGCTCTTAATGAGGTTATTTAGGATGGTATTTAGACTTACACCAAGTTCAAATTTCCCAAAACATTAAAGTAGTTTAAAATTTCCTATCTATAAAAAGATTGACTAATGTTCAACATGAATTCAAAAGCACATGATTTAACAATTCAAAAAAAGAAAAAAGGCACATGATTTAAATACCTTAAATATAAGACCACATTTTAGAAAATAAAAATTAAAAACAATTTATAATATTTAGGGGCAACATTATTGGGATTCATAAATTTATTTTATAAGATAAACCAAAGTAAACGGGGCGGGTAGGTGGATACTATCTCGGCCATGCCATCAGGTTCTTCTGTTCACTGAGACACGGGGCGCATCTTCTGCTACTCTCTCAAGTTTTCACCTTGAGCCATCGAGCATTTTCAATCTCAGGTCGGTCAATCTCGAGCTCTTTTCACGAGGTAATTATTGGTTTTCTTTGATTTTTCTATCTGGGTTTTTCTTAGATTCTTTGTCATTTGCTGATCCAACAAAAAAATTTGTGAAATTCGACCATATAGAAGAAAAAAATTAGAAAACTACTAAATTTCTGTGTTCCGAACCCACAAAAAGAAATAAGGTCAATAGAGTCTGTCTTCACATCAGTTTAGGAAATCGAACTTGTTCGTGTTACTGTTACTGTTACTTCTAATTTATGTTGATTCGTCCTTTGTTGCACTCTCCTGTTTTTGACTTCAATTTCGTTGAAGCGAGTAGAATTCATGAATTGATATTAAATACTTTCTCCAAAGTGGGGTTTTCCAGAATAGTGATTCACGCACAAACCCTTCACTTTTCTTTTACATCTTATAGATGAGTTTATACTTTTTGAAACACTTTACCGAAAAAGAATTTCTAATGTTGAATTAAAATTTTCAGATTCTACTTTATACATGCGCCAAGAACAGGAATGAGGGTCGATACAGTGGTTGTGGTTTCATGCATATACATTCATCAATAACTAGCTTGCTCAGACATGGCTGTCGTTGCTTGGTGTTGCATTTTAGCACCATTTAATATGCACCGGCATAGACGCTGTCTTCTTCCAGGTTCTGGATTAGCACCCAAAGCAGGGTGAATAAAATCCAATGGAAGGATCACGGACCCCTTTACTTCAGTCTGATCTTCCAGAATCGACCTCCTCTAATAATACTGGGAGTGCGAATTTTCATGCACATGGAATTCGTGGGTGGTCCGGTATTCAGGGACTGAAGAAGAGGGGTCATGGAAGTCGTTCTTGGATACAGATTGATCCACTTGGGAACACAAGCGTTGTGGAGCTTGACAAGGCTACTATAATGAGAAATTGTTCTTTGCCTGCCAGAGATCTCCGACTTTTGGATCCTTTGTTCATTTACCCTTCTACAATATTAGGAAGGGAGAAAGCTATTGTTGTTAGTCTTGAACAGATCAGGTGTATAATCACAGCTGATGAGGTTATCCTGATGAATTCTCTGGATGGATGTGTTGTTCAGTACAAGTCTGAATTGTGCAAACGCCTACAGTTAAACAAAGATCAATCTGGTAAGGAAACTAGTTGTGTGTAATACCTAATGCTTTTTACTCATACTTTTCACATGTATGCCAGTGATAACCTTTTTATGCCATTCCTAAAAGTATCTAATCTGACAGTAAAAAACAGGTTTCCACTAAAACTAAGTGACAACTTGTTTCTTTACCAAAAGTTAAGAATTTCTTTTCATAATATTTTTAATCATTTAAGTAACACTAAATGTCTAATACATTTCTGACAACGAGTCTAATTTGATTCAGATGACTTGCCTTTTGAGTTTAGAGCATTGGAGCTGGCTTTGGAACTAACCTGCACGTCTCTAGATGCCCAGGTATCCATCTATCTACAGCACAGCACCGTAACTACTTTTGGTACCTGCTGAATTTATGTTTTAGATAATCCTATGAAGTTCTTGCTCACTACATTCTGGGGATATAATTGTCACCAATTGGTAATGTCCTTAGTCATGTGTATGTCATCTTTCAGAACTCTATCTATATTGTATTGTGAATTGTTGGATCATACGAAGAAAAATTGAACAATACCAGCACAATGAAGCAGCGATCATCATCAGTGTAAATCAATTACATTAATGAACTTCATCAATATGATAGGTAAAAGAACTGGCAATGGAGATATACCCTGTGGTGGATGAACTAGCATTATCTATAAACACTCTTAATCTAGAGCGCGTGCGTAGACTCAAAGGGCACCTCCTTGCCATGACGCAACGAGTTCAGAAGGTAAAACATGATAGAATATACTTAGTTTCATAAGGTTGATTATTCTGTTGTAGTCGTATGTAAATTTATATTCACCCCCATTTATTTCTGCTTTTCAATTTTGTGAACTTATAATATTTAGAAAGAAAGGGCCAGCTGGCATGGGGAAGGAGGGGGTGAATGGGAGTTTCTTATTCTTTCATTTGTTATATTACTAGATGAATAAGGGTAAAATTGGGTTTATAAAGTTGGTAAAAATACGGGAGGCTTTGTGATAAAAAAAACTTGGGTGACAATAGAGCATCGGTTTCTTAATATCTATTGCTTTTCATCCCCTCAATATAATTTCTTTTAATTTATTCAAGGTTCGTGATGAAATAGAACATCTCATGGATGATGACGGTGACATGGCTGAGATGTACCTAACTGAGAAGAAACAAAGGTCAGAGGGTTATCCTCTAAGTGACCTTGGTTTTCAAAATGACACCTCAAGTGAGGAAAGAGTGGGCTCAAAATCTGCTCCTGTTTCTCCAGTGGGGTCAATCAGTGGAGCACATAAATTGCAAAGGGCTTTTAGCAGTATTGTGAGTTCAAGCAGACCCAGCTTAATGAGTTCATCTAATAGTGGAGAAAACATTGAACAACTGGAAATGCTGCTTGAAGCATACTTTGTTGTCATTGACCATACTCTCAGCAAGGTGTTATCGGTATGAGATGCTTTATTACGTATTTATAGCTTTTAGGTTTATCGAAATTGTAGTATTTGAAAAATGAATTTACTACTGTTTGTTTATAAATCAGTAAGGAACCTCTGTCATCTGTATCATGAAAGAATCAGAATAAAACTAACCAATAGGAAAGAATCAGAATGCTCTGAGTTTGAGACTTCCTAATCAAATACCCTGGTCCATTTGAGCTAATAAAAAGAGACTAAGAGAGAGAGTTGCTTAGTACTAATATAATAAAGACTGATTTTATCAATATTGAGATATGGTTCTTGGCTAAGTGACCTTGAAGAGTTGTCACTCTACTATGCAGACACTTCTTGAAAAATTTATATCTTGTATTGGTGATGGAGCTGAAAGAATATATTGATGATACTGAAGATTTGATTAAAATTAAACTGTTGACTGGTGAGTGATTGACAAAAAATTATTTCTTGTATTGGTGATGCAGCTAAAAGAATACATTGATGATACTGAAGATTTGATTAACTTTAAACTGGTAAGGATTGATTAACAGCTTCCATTTTCAAAATCTTAGATTGCCTTTTGACAATATTTCTTTGAACTACTATAAAAATGTATTCTAATATTACACTCTGTTAATGGACAGGGCAATGTTCAGAACCATCTGATACAATTTGAGTTGCTTCTTACAGCAGCTACTTTCGTGGCCACAATTTTTGCTGCAGTTACAGCAGTTTTTGGAATGAATTTGCCCGATTCTATTTTTGATAATCCATCGACATTCAACTGGGTTCTCGTTATTTGTGGTGTTGCCTGTGGGTTCTTGTACTTCTCTTTTCTGCTTTATTTTAGGTACAAAAGGATTTTTCCATTGTAAAGTATAGAGAGTAAACTAATTCAATGAGAATGAAGACTCACAATCTTACAGTGAAAATTGGGTTTTCTTTATCAGAATAGAAATATCCAGGTGATTTTAGAACATGTAATGAACACAGCTATTACGTTAAAATTGCGTCAATCAGGAAATGATATGTAGAACTCTGAAACTATATTTAAAGATTGCTCCTGAGTAACCTACTCAGGAAAACATGATGCTTCTTCTCGTCTGCACTGCACCCTGATGAAAAATTGTAATTTTAACTTTAATTTTTATTTTTTGGTAACTGGATATTTCATAGAACAAAGCCAAAGGCAGGACCAAACAAACAAGCCGAGACCACAAAAGTCCAACGACAGCAAAACACAAAGCACTGAAAAACTAGAACCAAGACAATGAAACAAAAACTGCCAAGGACCACCCCACGACCGAGCAGACATAGTCGGAGGGCAAGGCAGGCCATCGCGAGACAAGATAAAGACCAGGGTGGCCTCAGCGCACAACCCCCTTTTAACATGCGAAGCAAACCAATCCGCAGTGTGGTTTGCTTCCCTAGGGAACCAAGACCACCGAAGCGAATCAAAGGAATCCTTCAAATCACTGATATCACGGGAAATAGGAAACAAGGACCACTTAACACAAGACAGATTATCCTTTGTCGCAGAAAAGCAGACCTTCGAGTCCGTCTCCACAATTACCTTAAGAAAACCGTAGTCCTTAGCCAAACATAGGCCATCCAACATTGCTTGACCCTCAGCTTGGTCAGCAGACAGCACCTGAAACATATTAGCCTTACCACCGACCACCTTCCCATCATGGTTTCTTAGGACAACACCAGAAGAGGCAACCCTCTGACGCTTGGTCCCATGAACCATCACAATTTGCTTTAATGTAGCCCACTAGGGGAGGCAACCACTTATGAGCAATCGAGCTTAGCACATGTCCCTCAAGACTTGGGATGATGACACCCTCCTTTGACGTGCAAATTGCAAGAAACTCAGAGGCTTCCCGACTTGCCGATCTGGCCACCACGTTAGGAGGGGGGAGGCCAGTATCATTCTGGTCATAAATAGAAGAGCACCGGGCTTTCCAGATGCTTCAGCACACAAAGGAGGCATGAGTTAAAATCCACTGTTTCTCCAGGCTTGAGAAAACAGAGCAGTAAGAAATAGCCAAAATCCATCCATCCAACAAAGAGAAAGCTTGGTCATTAGGCCTAAAAGATAGATTACCAAACTTTTCGAGCCCACGGGCATAAGAAGATGACATGCTCCACAGATCCAAGAAAATCATGGCAAAGAGGGCAGAGGAGGGAAAGACTCAACTTTCTTTTGAACAAGCTAGCAAAGGTAGGAAGAATCCCATGGACAGCACACCACATGAATAATTTGATCTTTGGGAGAGTTTTGCAAGCCCGGATACACTTCTAGACTTGCTTATCCACTTGGTGAGAGGATTCAATCCTATTTGAATGAGCTCGCTTGACTGTATAAGAGCCATTTTTCGTGTAAGGCCAAATCAAACGGTCAGGAATATCTTTACCTCCAATTGGAAGGGAAAAGATCTCATTGGCCTCGTCCAAAGAAATCAGATTCTCAATGTCCACCAACTTCCAGATCTTATGCTCCCAATCAATTATATCTTGTTGCTCAAAATGGTTCGCCTGAATGATGTTATGGTAATGTTTGTTTACATTTGTAAATGGGGATTAGACCAAAGATAAATGGAAGAAGACCTAAAGCCTAGGGTACAAAGTTAGGAATTCAAATCTCAGATCTGGAGACCTCAGGACCCGAAGGCCAGACCAGTAGGAGAGTCCTGAAGAGAGAGCCCTTTTTCTAAGGGGGAGTAGTCTTTTTTTGGCTTTGTCCAATATAGATCCCTATAATTTCTATTTCCTAGATATATACCCATCATTATATAAATTTATGTGTAAAATCCAATTTCAAACTTAAATGATCAGTATGATATAAGAGGTCATAGTATTCCTATATTTTTACATCATTGCCATAAGATTTTATATTTTATTTATAATTTATTCTAAGTATTTCAGTAATTACCATAATTATAATTAAAACTCCATATTAATAGCATATCAATCACCCCATTTATTTTGGTTGTCATTCCCTCTAACATATCGCCCCCTAAAATTGCAAACCAAAAAAAATATATATATGTAAATTACATATCCAATAATGTACATATGAAAAAAAAAAAAAAAAAAAAAAAAGGATATATAGAGAAAAAAATAGGTACATTATTTAGGGAAAAAAAGATGAAAATTTAGCAAAAAATAGACTCATTATACTAGGTAAATTGTTTTACTAGGTACATTACTAGAGAAAAAAAAATAGATACATTATTTGGAGAGAAAAAATAGGTTCATTTAAAAAAAAAATTGTTTTCATTAAACAAACAATAAAAATATGATCAAATTATTTTTCATAAAACAAGTAATAGGTGCTTTATTTAGAGAAAAAAAAAGGTTCATTTAAAAAAAATGTTTTTCAAAAAATAAAAAATAAAAAGATTATCAAATTATTTTTTAACATAATTAAAATGTACACTATTATTCATAAAACTATAATAAAATAGATTACTAGTCGTATAATTCATAAAAGGAAAACAACATTAATTCCTAAATTTAATATTGAATTTAAATTACTAATACATTAAATAGATTACTAGTTGTAATTCATAAAAAGAAAACATTAATTCAAAAATAGATTACTAGATTACTAATACGTTAATGTTGAATTTAATATTTAATTACAAATAAGTTTCTAAATTAATTCCTACATCCATTACAACCATTTGAAGATCTTTCCAAATTCAACGTGTGTCATTAGTTACACCCCCCACAACACATTAAGTCATAAATATGGATAGTTTTGGAATCCGAAAAAATACAATAAATCAGATTTTAAGTTATATCAGGTAACTTGCTTAGTTGGATCCTAGTCATCGGGTATTATTTGAACAAATTGGGTATTTTAAATAGAAAACTAAAGGAATGGATTTTATGTGATTTAAAATGAATTTTATGGGTCTAAGCTCAATTTACTATCTTTTTTTATAGGTGAGGAGGAGTCTCCATCTCTTGTAGTTTTCTAATGTGGGACTCCTGGTTGCTCGGTTAGTCACGGTACCAATATATGCAACTATCCTGGGCCCAAAGAAAGGGATATGAGCAAGTGGACGGAGGTACCCGTGTTCAAATTGGAGGAGCCATGAGTCTTCCCACAGCCTTACAGATTTGCCTCCCAGAATTTGCCATCTAGCACCACTCAGAATAACATATCTTCCTTCTAGTAAGCTATTTCACGCCCAAGAAGCTCTGCCACCCTTCTCAGCCTCAAGAAAACCACAATTCGGAAAATACAAACTTTTGAGAATCTTAACCCAAAGAGCCTGAGGGTTATCAAGGATTCTCAAGCATTGTTTGGCCAATAAAGCCTTATTAAAAGAAACCAAATCTCGAAACCCAAGTCCACCACAACTTTTTGCCTCTCCCAAATCTGCCCACTTGTTCCAGTGAACTTTTCTCCCATAATCATTATCACCCCACCAAAAAGAAGCCATGACCATATTGATCTCATTGCATATAGTAATTTGCAATTTGAAGTAGGTCATCGGGTAGAGCTCCTTGTTCCACCCGTGAGAATAAACTTCAAAATAAGATCCTTTATATAACCAAGGGCCTCCTTTTTTTAGTAGCCCCAAATCGACGGCAAACCCAAATACTTCCTCAGATTATCCGCCTCCTTATTATTTAACACTGATCAACACACACTTCTTTTGATAAAACCCGGGGTATTTGGATTGAAGAACATATTAGACTTGTCCAAATTAACGAGTTGGCTAGAAGCTGCCAAGTTGCAGTTCTCAGGAGAGGCTTTGATGAAGAGAAGGGTATCATCAGCAAAAAACAGGTGTGAAAGAGTGGGGCTGCCGTTGCATAATCTGATGCCATTAAGTCTACCATTAGCACACTCAAATGATATGAGGTGAGAGAGAGCATCATTAACTAAAATAAACAGGTAGGCCGATAATGGGTCTCCCTAGCGAAGACCCCCTAGAAGGCTTGAAAAAACGACCATTCTTCCCGTTCAAAACCACAGAGAAACTAACAGAGAAGAGGCACCCCATAACTAAGGAAGTCCATTTTCTACAGAACCCCATTTTCAACATAACTACTTCTAAGAAATCCCACTAAATGCGATCATAAGCCTTGTTCATGTCCAACTTTATCCCTAATTGATAGTTTTTCCATTTCTTCTTCAATTTTAATATGTGGAAAGCTTCATGGGCAATTAAAACATTGTCCTGAATTTGTCTGTTTGCCACAAAGGCGTTCTGGAAGGGTGACACTACCTCAGGTAAGATAAGCTTCAAATGATTAGCCAGAACTTTTGAAAGGATTTTATAAGCGAAGTTACACAGACTGATCGGCCTATATTGGCCAACAAACTTAGGGTTTGGGACTTTTGGGATGAGCACAATTTGTGTTTTGTTCAGTTGGCTAAGCACTTTTTCGCGACCTTGGAACTCAGTCGTAGCAGCAAAGATCACCTCATTTATAATGGACCAAAAGTAATTTTAACTTCTATACATCAATTAGTGATCTATTTCTCATTTTTGTAATCAGTCAAAAAATTAAGTGAAATCTAAGACTAATATACATACATTCTTCTTGCAATTTTGTGTTCAGCTTCCTCATTTGTTGAAGTCACCCTGTTAATCTGTTCATAAGCTTCATTGTGTCTATCTGTTAAATTCATTGTAGTCCCTCTGAGATTTTTTACATGTTCAAAATCCATTGAATGCACCCTCTTTTGACTAGCTCCAAGCGCTGTCTCAAGCTCCATGATACGTGCTTCAAGCCTTGACTCGATCACCTCATGCAGACGCAAACTCAGCTCCCTAGGGCACACAGCTTCTTCATGATCTGAGTCTGATGAACTGCCAGCAGGTTCCCAATTGACCTTATCAAGTCTCAGATCTTCCTCAACAACATCTGCTACAAAGTCAGGATCCAGCTGCAAAGAGAAACCCAATTGCCCAAATTTTATGCTCCATAAAAGAAAATCATTTTCTGCCTCAGATTGTAAATTGGTAACCACAGAAACTGCTTGTTGCAAACTGTTCTTAGGCCTTTCTGCAGTATGGTTAACCAATAATACGCTGCATAATTGAAATGATTCAGGTGCATAATTACCTCCACAATATCTGGTGTTCTGCTTAAGCTATAAGTGTTAACGTTTAGTTCCAAAAGCTCTAGTTCAGCCAGGAGTTCTGCCTCAATTTTGCTCATAGCTTCAACATCATCATCTACCGTCTCGTCAGTTCCCTGGAACTCAAAACCCAAATTACTGAGCTCCTTCAAGTTTAATGAATCTTTCATCTCTACCTCCTCCTCCTCCTTATGCAAATCTTGGACCAACTTCTGCGTCTGCTTCAGCGACTCATTTAACTTGTCAACTTCTCTTTTATGAGCAATAATAGTATACATTATTCCAATTGTGATTCCAATAAGGCAAAGAAGCATTCCATATTGTGAATCTGATAAAGTAAAAAATAAATTTTAAGCACAAGATAAATAGCATCTTAAACTTTGAGCAACATGTAAAAAGCAAAGTTCATTATAACAAAAGAATAGCGTACAACCTTGTGAGTGAAATGGTCTACCAGACACCCATGTAGTTGACCTGCTACATCTCCTCTGCCTCTGCCGCCGCTGCCGGGCCTTCTCTTTCAAGCCACATTTCTTTTCAAGCTCTCTTTCCTCACTCTCCAACCACACCTCATTGAAATCAACACTTGCAAAGCCAATTACTTGCCTCCCATTGTTAACCAATAATGGCCTCATTGTCAAAACACATGGTGATGCTGATGCTGACGATGCACATGAACCATCCACATCCTCTTCCACTCTAGCACGTTCCCTGTACAACAACACCTGAGCCAAAAAGCAATTTTCTGTAGAATCCAGAGCTTTATAAGAATACCCATTAGATTTAATTCCAAGATATCTGCTTTTCTTTAGTCTATCATGAGAATAATACACAGCTTTTCCCGTCACAACAAAATCAGAAACCAATTCACCAGAAGACTCAGTCAGCTCCTCCATCCTATGCCCAGTTTTTTTCATTTCTTTTGGAGCCAAATGCTCTTCACCACCACCACTAGCAGAAGCTGAATCTATTACTGAATCACCAAGAATCTGGGATTGCCCATGAACATGAACCGATTCTGATAAACCTTCCTTGAAAAGCCATTTATGCCAACAATACTTTGCTACATAAGCAGCCTCAGTAGCTGCTGCTGCTGCTACCACCCATAAATCCATTCCTTCTCTTCTCTCTCTCTCTTTCATGAATTCTAGCATTCAAAACTTATAAACGAGGAGGAAATGATTGTTGGTTGGTTATAAACGAGGTGGTGATTTTGTTGTCTAAGGAAAAGCAATAATAACGAATCCACAGGTTATAATACTGCTGTCTTTTTGGGTAGGAAATATATATATTTTTGGTAGGGAACATATATATTTTTGGTATTAATGAGCATTGTAAAATCAGGATGCTGGTCCTGCACTCCTGTTTTATATTTTAATTTTTTTCCATTATTTTCTTTTTAAATGGATAAAATTGGGGTTGGTGTACAATCTTTCTAATCTGTGACCTGTTTGAATACAACTTTAAAGGGTTCTAAAAAACAATTTAAAAGAAATGGTGGGCATATACAACGCAGGTATTAAATATAGAAGGAAATGTTGAAAAATACAAAAATACGGTGTATAACCAGAAATTAGATGAACTTTTGAAAGAAATGCAGGAAAAAAGAAGTAGAAGAATATAATAGATATTAATAAAACCATGCAGGAGCATTGAACTTTAACTACCACAGGAACGTTCAAGGCACGTCCTAATTGAATTAGTCAGGAAAATTTGTGGTACTTAAGACTTAACATAAACATTGTCACTAATAATCTTCTATATTATATACATAGAAAGATCACGTTTCATTGTTACAAATATTTACTTCTGTTTCTGTATATCCAGGTCATGAGGCCAGTGTGGTGCTTGGGCAACTATCAACAGTGCAGGCCAAGATGTCCCTATAATCTCTGGAAATTCTGAATGAGTCGTAAACCTGCCCATCCCTGCTCTTCTTGTACTCGAACAGAAGGTTTGAGTGGTCAAATGCTGTAAGCTTAACAAATCCATGATCATAGTCTTTGAAAATGCTCCATTTTGTTTGGAGAGTGGTAAAAGTTGACAGGCTTGCTCCCGCACCACCAGCAACCACATGTATTGTTCCATTCAAGCTGCCCTTGTAATAATGCTTCTCTTCATTGGTGCAAATGTTCTGTCCCAGAGAGTCACAACAACACTTCCATCATTAGTTACTAATCTTCGAATTAGTTCCGTTAAATAACCAAATGAGGGTTGTGAACTTGTGATTGATTACTTCACTTAAATCTGTCTAAGTCTCAATGTATGTGGCTAATGAATGAGGTTCAATTTCTTAATTGCACAATGCGAAAACATACCTGGTATATGGGGCAGGTTCTTTCATAGTTATGAACGTGGCCGTAGAGGGCAATGTCAACCTTATACTTCTGCCAAAGTTTTTGGAGGCTCTCCCTCCCCATTGGTTCCTCAAACGATCCTTCTTCTGCATAAGAGATGCAAGAGGAATATCCCAGAACCCGATGTGCAAGAAAGATTAGCCACGGTTGCTTTTGCCTATCGACTGATGCTAAGCAGTGTTCAATAAATTTGTATTGCTCTGTTCCCTCTCTCCAATCATGTTCTGTGTCTGCTATGCAGAAGCGGAACATGCCATAGTCAGTTGAGTACCTGGATTAAGAAATATCATCATAAGACCATGGTGTCAAAATGAAGAGCTTATCAAATCCGATGAATTGCTAGTACAAAATTCCCCTACCAAAATTTAGCTCTGGTCTCCGTAGGAACATAGAACATATTTTCAGCCAACACACCGCATTCTCCTCCTGAATCCATGTTCTCATAGAAGGAACCTGTTCCTGGCCAGTCACGTTCATGGTTTCCACTGAAAGGAAAAACTCAAAATCACCAAAATAGACAAAGATGAACTCTTGTTGAAACCAAGTTGGGTAATTGAACGATGACAAACCTTGCAATCATGTAAGGAACAGTTGATGCTATTGGCTCAACCTGTGCAGTAAACTGATCCCATTGTGAAAGGTAACCATTTGCATAACATATATCCCCAATATGGAACACAATATCAATGTTTTTCAAGTCTCGAACAAGCTGCTTCGTAGTGTTAAGAGAGCCTCTCTGGAAATTGTTATATTCATTGGAACCATCAGCTTCATCCTGCATGATGAAAGATTAGTTGGAACAAATCAGAAACTACATGAAAGTGATTGGCCTTCATACCATAAGAAGCTAACAGCATTTTGGGGTCTAAAATTGCGTTGAACAAAACAGAAAGTATCTAAACAAAACGTAAAAAATGATCCTAAGGGCACCATGAATTTGTATACTACATGCACAAATGTTCCAAAAGAGTTCAAACCTTTCCCATGTCACCAAAAATGACTACACGTTGTAAGGAATTTTGGCCAGGATAAGGAGATGCTCTAAAATGATTTGTCTGACTCCAAATATATGTACCATTGAACAATCTATGCCCCAGCTTGTACGTATACCTGCACAAAAATGAGCTTCATATTAACCGGTGACTTGCCATAAAATTTAACAACTGATGGTGAAACTTTTAACATTGTACTATCCAATAGTTCATGGTTGTAACTTAAACTCATGTACTAAGCAAGTTACCAATTCATTCCTCTTTCAAGAGAATCATATACAATTTTTAAACATACACTCTATTTGGCCACAATTCCTTCAGAAAACTAGTGTGTATGAATCCAGGATCACGCCATCCCACTGTTCTTGCAGGTGCACCTGTGCGAAAGTTTGAAGAGGACTTAACCATGCAAATATATACCTTTGAGTCTTCATACGCTCTTACATGCTATGAACATTGAGACATGTTTGGCAGAGAAGATGATAGACAAGCAACTGGGTTTACCATAATGAAATACTGATTTATCTTCCCTTCAGAAATTAGCCATGTCAAGAGTTTTATCATTAACTATCAATAATGAAAAATGAATTTAGGTTATCATGTTGGTTTTTCTCCTCCCCTCAAATTGTATGAGTGAATACATAATGTACTAGCATTTTGGATATGTTGACAATTAAATTATGCCTTGCCTTCAGCCAATCAACTACCCCGCATTATTTTCTTCAGAATAGAAAGAAGGTGCAAGAGAGTTACACACCACACAAGCTATTACGATCGACAGTTTGCGTCACAGCTGGGGAACGCTTACTTTCTCCTCTTGGACCCCATTCAACAAATGGTTCTGCCTCATTGATCCCATATCCACTTGTCCATGTTACAGTCATCTGAGTTTAAGTACAGAACCATATGGCTACCTTCAATAACAGTTAACTTAAATATATTTTTCTTGAACGAAATGTTAGTAGCCATAAAACCTAAGACAAGAAAAATGACGAGAAACTTGTTCTTCTCATCTGCTATGTGCTTTGAGGATTGTAACAAGGGGAAATTGAACTTACTTCATTCCATTCTTTTCCTTGTGCTAAGCGTGGGTAAACTGGTGCATCTGGATTAGAGAAAGCTACATGATTTGACACCGCTACCACCTTTGGCTATTACACAGAAAAAAAGAATTAGAAAATTGCAGCATCATTAATTCGAAGGTTCTATCAGAAACACAATTTGTATGTGACAGTACAACAAGCCAATGCACAACAACAACAAATTCTTTACTACTTGGTTTGTAAGACAAACTAGTTACCGACTATGCAGAATATAGAACCAAGACAGTTTTTAGCATACATTCAATAAACCACCAGAGAATAGCACGAAAGAGAAGTCTGATCTCTGGTTGATCAGCTGAAGCTTCAAGAAACCCTTTCCAGTGTCTTTGTACTCAGGAGCGGAGTAATTTGCATACTGAAACTGGAAGAGGAAACAGTTTCATGTCACTTCTGTAGCTCTTTTTACACTTGGAAGGAAAAGATAGCTGAAGAAACAATGTAGAAAAAAAAAAATCATTACAGAGTAGTGCTGGATTGAACCTTAATAGGCGAAGAACACAAAAATGGAGGATAAACTCTTGGATTTTCCTCAGGGCAGGTGGAAGCACTGAAACGGATGAAGTCGAATTGCTTCCAATCAGACCATCGACATTAAATTTAACCACAATACACAAGAACCAAGGAAAGTACTTGAAGAAAATCATTTCAACAAGGTCAAAATATTGACTGAACCCAAATTTAGGCAGAAGGGCAATGTAAGAACATTTATTTACCTGAAATTAGCAGGAGAAAAGACACCAATCCAATCATCAGTTGATGGGTTTTTAGAACCAAATTCCAAAGTCACCCATTCTGTGTTTTCCCCTAAAACAGTGAAAGAAACCCACCAGCCCAAAATACATCTAAATTATGTCACCACAGTTGAACAATATGAGGCAATCAAAATCAAACTACCCTTTCAATTATGAGAGCTCAATATTGAGAAAGAGATAAAACGAGGAGGCTTACTCTTAATCCTAGAACTGTAGGAGAGGCTTGAATATAAGCAAGTTCATGAAGAGCAAAGGTTGCCTTATGAATAGAAATTCTTGAAAGAGGCTGCTCCCCATGCGAACTTGCGTTTTGAAGGGTTGCAAGAACCAGCAGAATTGCCAACCTCAGTTTTATTTCTTTCATCACACCCAGCAGCTAAATTCAATCAAGAATCTCAGAAGAAGATACTGAAGTAAGAACAAGAGAAGAAAGTTACAAACTTGAAACACTGAACATGCGTTTGTACCAAAAATGAAAAAAGCCCAATAAGGGTTTAATTTATTTTGCTCAAAGATGCCCAGACCCAAACCGCCAAAACCAACCGCAATTTCACCATAATGAAACCGTGATATATATATATATATATATATAAAGTAAAAGATAGAGAATTGTGAAATATTCAAAATACTATAAAATGTCTTTTGGTTAATTCAAATATTAAGAGTTGAAATTATTAATTAAATGAGAATAATAGGGTAAATTCACTTTTTTTTTCATATTTAAATAAAATAAAATAAAAAACAAAATCATAAAATAGGTCCTACTTTTATAAAACTTATGTTATCTTTTCTTAATTCTAAAAATAAAATAAAAAATAAAAAATAAAACCAATTGGCACATGCGGTGGCTCTAGTCTTATATATATAGCAAAAGGTAGGGAATAATAAAATATTCAAAATATCATAAAATATCATTGATTAATGCAAACATTAAAAATTGAAATTATTAATTAAATGAGGATAACATGATAAATTCACAATTTTTCATATTTAAAAAAATTAAAATTAAAAGAAAATTCAGAAAATTGATCTTATTTTTATGGAACACAACTACTCATTATCTTTTTTAATTCTAAAATAAATTTATACAAAAAAAAAACTTCTCGCAAGCGCGGAAGCGCGTGTGAAGAGTTTAGTAATTAATTAAAGGCAAAATGTCACTTTTGGTTCCTGTAATTTGCCAATTTTACCACTTTGGTCCCTATAATTTCAATTTTGTCAATTTTGTCCCTGTAATTTCAATTTAAAGAAATTTAAGTACAATCTTCAATTTCTGTCAAATTTTTTAACTTCTGTTAGTTCTAAAGAGGCAATTCGGTCCACAAATTATTATTCTCTTTAAAAATAATTTTAAAAAATTAAAATTCAAAAAATTATTAAACAATTCATTCATTTTAAAAATAAATATTAAAGACAAATAGAAAAAGTAAAATTTAAAAAATTTAAAAAATTTAAAAATTTAAAAAATTTCCAACGCATAGGCAATTGATTTTGCATTTCTGAGTTTGGGAATTGTAGACACAATAAAGAAAGCCTGCAGGAGAATCAAAGAACCAACATAACAAAGCTTAGGAAGACAATCCTCATAGATTCACCTTTCTCTCTCTCTAGACTTGGTGGGGATGGATCTGTGGGTTGCGGCAGCCGAAGAACTTGGTGACGAAGACGATGGTGTGGCCTTGGCAACGAAGACGAAGATAACGAATCTAGTGTGGGGCTCGTCGGATCTGGAGAGGTTTATTTAAAATTTTTTTTTTGTGGGTATTTGGTTTTAATTGTATAGGTCATTTTTTTTAATCAGTGAATTGGTTATTGAGCTATCAAACAGTTGGATTAGGGGCCAAGTTTAGTTGGTTCAGTATATAGTTGTACAATTGGGCTGTAATTGGTGTGATTTGTTAGGTTGTTTTGGAATTAATTCAATAGTACATTCATACAGAGTTTGGTTTGAACGGAGGTTGGCTAGTGTTGGGGTGGGGCTGGGTTTTATATTTTCTGGGGCAAATGGGTGGGGCTGAATCTATGGTTGGGGTGGGAATGGGTGTCGGGTTTGGAGTCTCTATGAACTCGCAACAAGGAAGGTGTTCACACAACCCGATTCGAAAATAAAGAATATTCCCGAATCATGGCGTGAGTCATACTATAGTCATAAGAATAAAATCATACAACCATGGTATGATGAGAAATAGAGCCACAAAAATACAAATTTACTTAACATTACAAAATCAAAGTCGCAGTAGCTTGTAATTAACTACACACTAAGATTTTTAACAAACGGTTGACTACTTATCAAATATTAATTACACAAATCAACAACAAAATCCTAGCAGCTTAGTTGAAACCCGTTTCCTCAAATTTCGTCTTGAATCCTTTGAATCATGCACAATCTATTAGGGTATGAGCATTCTAATGCCCAGGAGAGTACCTTCAAACCCTCAAAGTCAGCTATCACAGTTAATCAAAGTGTCATGTATCAAACAACACAAGATATACCAGTTATGCAATCATACCAGATAAATAAGTTTCCATATGCGATGATGCCATGAACTCACTCCATTCTAATCCCACAAATTCATATCCTAGGGCAACAAGCCTGCATGTCCCATACCATGCGTTTTACCACTGTGACTCGGAATACCTAAAATATGAACTAGCACCCATCCATCACTTATCCCATTTTTCTTTTGTTTACGAATTTCTCAACTTTCACTTATCATTAGAGGCCCTGCTCCCATCACCTTAATATATTCAAGCTCTGCTCCCGTCACATGAATATATTCCACATTTTATTCAGATATATCTAAAGTCTTCTCCCACCCCTTAGATATATCTCAAACGACACACACACACACACACTCCAAACACCACTGTCTTTATGATGCATATGTAATGCAGCGCAAACATCATTTATCTCTGCAGAATAATAATATAAATAATAACAATAATATTCCAGACTTAATCACATGCATAATAACATTCACTCAACGTCAAATAACATTCACGGAGAAACATCAACAGTAATATTCGCATAACATCAAATAGTATTCACCGAGCAACACAACAATAATATTAATAGTACTATATATAATCACCAAGATTAAAAGTGACATAGCCCAATCATCGGGAAATCAGGAAACCCTACCTCAAGTCCAGCTAGCTTAATCTTGTGCGGTTTCGTCCTCAAAAGTACGCAGAGTAGAACACCTAGTTAAGATAATTTATTAATTAAAATCCATTGGAAATAAGAAAACAAATTTGAGTGTTCTACTAGTGCACGTAGACCTAAAACCCCAAAATATACTTGACAAGTTGTTTGACCCGATTGTTACTCTCTTAACCTCACATCCAAGCAAGCGTAGAAACAAGCGTTAAGGAAAAATTAATCTATTCCCCTCCTATAATATTTGTACTCTTTGGGATGTTTAAAATCAGGTGGTTCGGCTTTAGACTCATAAAGAAAATTTAAAACATCAATTTAAAACTAAAATTTCAGTTTTGCTAAGTATTTGGGTTGGAACACATTAACTTTGAAAATTCACTAAATATTGAGTTTAAATCAAAATAATGTAAAACTCTCCAGATCACAACTAGACATAGAAACATTAAAGATGTCAAAATTTGATAAAAATTAGGGTTAAGGAAGCATGGCAAAATAGAAACCAAAACAGACTAGGCTGCATAACGTTCTTTTTTCAGATTTGTACACTTTACTTTGAAAAATCACCAAAATTACAATTTACAACCAAACTGGATAAAACTTTCCAGATTTGAAGAAAATACGAGAAAGTAAAACATACTAAAATTTCATGAAAGTACAAGTTTAGGAAGTCTTCAAACACTTACTTCAAAACAGGGTATGCAGCAAAATCAAAACAATTCAAGCAGGATAGTCTCTACTTTGAAATTTCACAAAAAAATCAATTTAAATTCAAATGGTACAAAACCAACTTTGAAATAACCCTTGAGATATTCATTTTGATGTACCAAAAGCCCAAAATGAAATTGGAACAAAAATCACATCGAAATAGTTTAGAACTTCACAAAAACACACTTTGAAATAATATATATATATATATATATATATACTTAAGGCATTCTAACCAACACTTGGTTTAAAACTAGTACTCAAAGAGACAATAAAAAGATGAGCTTCAAGCCTTCAAAGAATCATTTACTTGAGATGATAGTGACTAAAATTGAGTAATTTAATGATAAGAAACAAACCATTTGAGAGAAAGTACACATATCTATAACAAGAGATTCAACATAATCAATTGAACAAGTTTTGTTCATACCAATTTTTAGAGAGTTATAATGATTGTGTTTGGATGATCTTTGGATATGTTATAAAGAGGAGAATTTGGAGTAACTATCATGAAGAAACCATAGTGTTTTGAGCTTTTGAAATGAGTGTTTTTGGACTGAAAACGAGGAAAGTACCTAAGGTTGAGGACTATGAACAAGTTCCACTCTAAACATTCCCAAGGTGGCTAGAGAAGTCCGATCAATCTGGAATTTTGATATGTTATAATATACAGCATTTCAAACAACTTTGATGAAGGAACCAAAGTCATTTGAGTATATGAAAGCACAGAAACAAACTGAAACCGAGCATACTGCTGTGAAATCAGGAAATGGTAAACTTCTTGTGATCATACCAACGTTTCAGAGCCTATACTAATCGGATTGAGCTGAAATTTGAGTATGTTATAGGAATCATGGAAATGAACAACTTTTATGAAGGAAGTTTTCTCATTTGAGCTTCCGAGATATGAGTTCTCAGCAGCTTCAAGAAAGTGACGAATTTTGGATTTTGAAGAGTAACAAAAGAAGAATGAGGGTGAAGATAAGTGAATGAGGAAGAAAGGATGATACAATGAATGATGAGGATAAGAGTGAATTGAAGATTGAAGAACCTTAATTAGAATAGGTGAGTCATCAAGTTAAGAAAGAGTGATGATTCAATGAATGGGACGGAAAAGAATAAGAAAGACTCTTAGGCTAGGTGAGTCACCATTTTTAGACTAGGTGACTCATCCATTCTAGGTCTACAACTCATCCAAATTGAGATCAAAAATCAGATTTTGAAGAGAATGTAAGTGGGAAGGGGGGAAGAATGAAGGAGAGAAGAATTGCTTGGCTTACACTTGCTTTCTCTTCTTTTCTACAAGGGTACTTTGGTAATTATCCACACCTAGTGGTATTTTGGTCATCTATCATACATAGGGGTGTTTTGGTCATGTTTGTCCAACTTGAAATTAAACCCTACTTAATTTAATAATCTCCATCCAAAATTTCTTGATAAAACTACCCATAATCATTCTCCACAATTATATTAATTTTCACTAAAATATGAAAATCCACCTTGAATTTTTCGGGGTATTACAGAAGGGGTTTGGTCGGCCAAGCTATGAACTCGCGAAGAAATAGGCATGGGTGCCTTGATAAAATTTTTGGAAGCGAGATGACGGCATTTTCCCTTTTGTTTGGTTGGAGAAAGTTTATGGATGGTGGGCGATGGCTAATGGTAGTTGGTGGAAGGTGGTTTTTGGCGATAGCTAGGTGGTGGTCAGGAGACGGTGGTTTTGGGGGATGGCAGGGTTGGGGTGATGGTGAAGGCCTGGGGCATGAAGGGTAGAGGAGTTAACTTTTATTTTTTATTTTTAATACATCTTAATTTTAATTTTTAAAAATTATTTTTAAAGAGAATAATAATTTGTGGACCGAATTGCCCCTCTAGAACTAACAGAAGTTAAAATTTTTTGACAAAAATTGAATATTGCCCTTAAATTGCTTCAAATTGAAACTACAGGGACAAAATTGATCAAATTGAAACTACAGGGACCAAAGTGGTAAAAGTGGCAAACTACAGGGACCAAAAGTGACCTTTTGCCTTAATTAAATATTACATTTAAAATATATAATATATATAGTTTAAAGAGTTAAAAAATTAAAAAGATAGACATTTGGGGAGATGAGATAGCGCCGAAACCAAATACTTTTTTTTTCTTCTCCCTCTCTGTCTTCTTGTATCCCTCTCTCTTTTTTTTTTCTCATCTTCCTCCTCCTTCTCTCCCTCTCTTTCTTTTTTTGGGTTTATATCACAAATGGTCCCTGAGATTTACGAAATTATCGCTTTTCGTCTCTAACTTTTTTTTTTTATGACAATAATGGTCCTTAAGGCTACTCTCTGCACATCATAATGGTTCATGTCATTAGCTTCCGTCAAATTTTCTGTTAAATTGCTGATGTGGCACATGTATGGAGCTCACACATCCAATGGTATAGAGCCACATGACTTTAAATAAAATAAAATATATTTTAAAATCCATAAAATAAAAATAATTTAAAAAGAATTAATTTTTGACGGAAATAAAAACCCAGATACGAATACGGGATGCAACGAATTAATTATTGAAGGAGGAGGGCTTGGCTGAAGAATTAATTATTGAAGAGAGAGCATTCCCTTGCCTTGGATTGTTTTTTTTTTTTCTCAGGCGGAGGGATAGTTGCAGGGGTTTTTTTTTCCCCTAAAAAACCTGAATTTTGTTTTAATTTTTTAAATCAATTTTAAGTTTTAAATTTTTTAAAATATATTTTATTTTATTTAAAGTCATATGATTCTATACCATTGGAAGCATGAACTCCGTACATATGTCAGGTTAATAATTTAACAAAAAATTCGACGGAGGTAATAGCAGGGACTATTTTGGTTTGTGAATGGTATCCTTAATGACCATCAGTAATAATGCTTTTTTTTGGCTTTTTCCTCCTTCCTCTCTCTCTCTCATCTCTCACATTTTTTATTCCCTTCTTCTTCTTCTCTCCCTCTCTCTTTCTTTCTTTTTTCTTTTCTTTTTTCCTTCTTCCTCTCTTTCTGACAAGCTTTTCGGAATTTCTTCTTCTTTCTCTTTCCCTCTTCGACTTTTCTTCTTCTTTCTCCCTCTCTTCGATCTGCGATTTCTTTTCTTCATTCTCTTTCTCTATCATCTCTCTCCCTCATCTCTTTCTCTGTCAATTTCTCTCCCTCTCTCCCTCTTTCTCAGTCAATCGGTGGATACCGCATTTTTTTGCAGACATCAATCGGAGTTGCAGTTCCACCAAATCACGGTTAACCGCAACTATTTGGACAGTAACGGTCCCAAATATGAAATACCACAATGTCTCTGGCGGTTTGCGGTTCCCGAACCACATCCACCTCTAGTTTTTACAATATAGGGAGGAAACCAAGATAAACTATTTTTATCAACACTAAGAGCAAAAGCAAGGCAGTCAGCCCTGATCCAAAGCTTAAACAAAGCTCAAACAAGAGCTTTCGGTGATGCTCTACCAGCTACCATGCATTTTCCTTCTTCACTTGAGATTAATTAACAAAAAGA
Organism: Prunus fruticosa; assembly: GCA_018703695.1. NCBI lineage: Eukaryota > Viridiplantae > Streptophyta > Magnoliopsida > Rosales > Rosaceae > Prunus > Prunus fruticosa. The sequence goes on along the minus strand of CM031917.1, from coordinate 42,283,806 downwards.
TAGAGTTCGTAATGATGCTGTTTGAACCCAGAATTCCATTATTTGTTCATCATCATCGGGTTCAAATATTCAGCCTATAAATAGGAACCTCTGCAGTAGTACTCGATGACTCTCTCTCCAAATCAGACGCAACGTCTTTAAACACTACATACTTCAACCTAATCAACACTTGATCTTAAATTGAATTCTCAGTTTAAACCAATCTCACTCTCAAAGATCATCCAGTCGACAACTCCTGCCATCATCTTCTTTATTGCTCAGCCAAAATACTTAGTATGATTCACTAGCATCACTGCTAATATTTCCCAAATAGCCAAAACATTCAAATTGAATGAAAGACATCTACAGATTTCATTCCTCTTTAGTGTAATTGTATTATATTAAGATAAATGATTTTGCGTCTTCATTCATTTCCTGTTGTATTAGAATTAAGAAATTTTCATTTCCAAGTATTCGTTTATTTGTGTTTAGAAAGCAATTTATTTTAGATTCTATTAAGGGCATACAAGGTTTATCCGATAGGACTAGCCCAATCCAAGGTTTTCTTCTTGCCCGATAAACAAAACTTAGCCCGATCAAGGGTTTTCTTCTTGCCTCATCAAAATATATACTACCCGATAAAGGGTAATTAAGGTTTAATTAATACTATCAGACCTCATATCAGCATAAACGAGCCTACCGTATAGGTTCTTTGTGCCCAATCAAGGGATTCTTTGACCAAAATATGGTTTTTTTGTTTGACTAGGTATGCCATGTGAAGTCATCTTAATTGAGGTATAGAAAAGAATTAATCCAAGCCAATACCCATTGGAGCACAATAATTTGATTAGAAGTCGAGATAAGCAATACACATATTTCTATTGGGCAACTTTCAATCCCAACAGTGGCACACCTATGCAATCCAACAACTCAGAACTCAAAAAAGCAGCCCGATTTTCACTCTCCAGCGAGGGGCCGGGCCAGTTCCTCTGTTCAAGCCCAATCCGACTTTCAATTGGATCACCTGGAGGCTCACTCACTCACTGCCATAACCAGCAGTGCCAGCCTACTGACACACTCGGGGCATTGGTGTTGCACAGTCTACACCCCTGGCGGAAAAAGACATCAACAATGTGAAAGAAGAGAAGATTTAGTTTGCAGTTCAATGGGAGAGTGATGCAGCTGTAGGTGATGGGTTTGTGACTTCCAATGATAGCAACAACTATGGAATCTAAAGAAGATTCGACCGTGCTCCCATTTAAAGGCTTTTCAGCAAACAGTGCTCTGCCTTTACAGTTTTAACTTCACCCATCAAAATAAAAACTGGGCAAAATTTGTCACTGTTAGGTGGTTACCGGCCGGGGTTTTTTGATGCGCACTGAACGATATCATATTGCATGAAGAACGACAAGTGGAATAAAGTCGGGATCTTGGAATTGATCCAACGGTCTAATTACTAGGCATTCCAAACCTCTTGTTTTAATTGGGTTTTCCTATTATAAAAAAAGCAATTAAAATATCATTTTGAATGGAAATTGTATATTGCACTGAAAGAGATGATTGTCATGTAAGGAGCCAAGCATTGTAATGTACAAGAACATGATGATGAACTGAAAGCCATCCCCCAACAGCACATGATCATCATTTTTTCTCTCTCTCTCTCACTTCATTTCATATTCAAAAGTCAAGATGCTAGTGTTGTACTTGGGCAACTATCTACAGCGCAGGCTAAGATGTCCCTGTAATCTCTGGATATTCTGAAAGAGTCGTAAACCTTTCCATCCCTGCTCTTCTTGTACTCGAACAACAGGTTTGAGCGATCAAATGCTGTAAGTTTGACAAACCCATAATCGTAGTCCTTAACGATACTCCATTTTGTTTGAACGGGAGCAAAAGTTGCAAGGCTTGCTCCTCCACCACCAGCAACCACATGTATTGTCCCATTCAAGCTACCCTTATAATAGTGCTTCTCCTTGTTGATGCAAATATTCTGCAGAAAGAAATAAAAGACAGTTCAATTTTAAGTTAAAGGTATATGGATTCAATATCTTGGCTGCAAACTCAATTGGTCATGGAGTATAAATTTTCAAATCATGTCAAGGAGTATGTAGCACAATATGAAATTTACAATGCATAAAAGTTGTGGTTTACCTGGTAAATGGGGCATGTCCTTTCGTAATTGTGCACATGACCATATACTGCAATGTCAACCTTGTACTTCTGCCATAGTTTCTGAAGGCTCTCCCTCCCCATTGGCTCCTCAAAGGAACCTTCAGCCACATAAAAGCTTGCAGAAGAATAACCGAGCACCCGATGTGCCAGAAATATCAGCCATGGTTGCTTTTGTCTATCAACTGATGCTAGGCAGTTCTCAATGAACTTGTATTGCTCTGTTCCCTCTCTCCAATCATGTTCTGTGTCGGCAATGCAGAATCGGAACATGCCATAGTCAGTTGAATACCTGGAAACAGAAACTAACAACGTTCAAGAATAGTTCCTAGACCTTTCAACAGGTTGTCCTGGAATTGTTCCATACCAGAATTTAGCCCTGTTTTCAGCAGGGACATAAAACATGGTCTGTGCTAAGACACCACATTCCCCGCCTGAATCTGTGGTCCCATAAAATGATCCCGTGCCTGGCCAGTCACGCTCATGATTACCACAGGAAGAACAAATCATATATCAGCACATGAGACCAAGTGAGGAAAAGTACATTTCAAACAAGCTGTGCAAGTGTATTGTGTGACAAACCTTGCAATCATGTAAGGAACAGCAGATGCTATTGGCTCAACCTGTGCGGTGAATTGGTCCCACTGTGAAATGTATCCATTGGCATAACATATATCTCCAATGTGGAAGACAATATCAATGTTCTTTAAGTCTTGGATAAGCTGCTTAGTAGTGTTGAGAGAGCCACGCTGGAAATTATTATATTCATTGGATCCATCAGCTTCATCCTGCACTTGAGAAACAGCGTGTAAGTTTGTTGAGTTGATTGTGTTAAAATTTAACAAAAAAATTGGACAGACATATTCAAACTTAAACCTGATGCAGCAAAACATTCAAGTAAACAAAAATTCGAGTAATTGGTATGCAGTTAAATAAATAATAAAAAACCAGTCCCTTATTCCTCATAGGCTACTTCACAAATCAGCGAAATATTTCTCAAGTGTGATAATATCATAAATTGGGAAGAAAAAAAATTCAAGAAGAGAGAACTGATAACATGTTTATTCAAAATCCTATAAAATTGTTTACTTCAGGCATGCACATGGGCATATCAAAAAACAGGGGTGCAGCATTCTGTGCGGACAGTTTTTAAAGAGAGTTCAAACCTTTCCCATGTCACCAAATATGACAACACGTTGAACAGAATTTTGACCAGGATAAGGAGACGCTCTGAACTGGTATTCTTGACTCAAAATAGATGAGCCATTTGACAATCTGTGCCCTACCTTGTAGGTGTACCTGCATAATTATCAAGAATCGTGTACATGAACAGCTGACTTTTTAATATATTACATGTACTGTTAATCTAATAATACACTAAAAAAGTCATACATTACTTACTGATATGTCATCTCTATATATTACTGACTGAATATATGTTGTTCAAAGCATAAACCCTTTATATCTATCCTAGTATGCTTTTACAAGTTGAATAGTATTTAAACGTTGGACATTAAAGTAAATTACATTGATTGATTTATTCAATAGATAAAGAAATGAAGCTTAGAAAGGCAGAACCCACACTAAAAGTTTCAAATCTATACAAAATCAAAAGAGAAACACAGTCTGCCAGAAGAAAATGTAGCATACACTGTGTTAGGCCACAGTTCCATCAGAAAAGCAGTGTGTATAAATCCAGGATCTCGCCATCCCACTGTCCTTGCTGGTGCACCTGTGTATATAGTATATACATGGTTAAGGTGAATCATGTCTTAAATAATTAACATATATGGCAACTTCTACAAGTTTTATCAACTAGACAAAATAACAGATAAAAAGAAATCTTAGCAATAGCAACCACTTTCACATCTCATAGCAAACCTTAGTCATCATGTACGGAGAAAATTGCAGTTATTTTTCCTCTTATTTGATATATATTTCAGTTTTCAACTTTAATGTGATATCTTGATATATATGCATTTTAAATTAGCACATGATTTTGCATGCAAATTAACTTCTGAGACATCAGTGGTTTCATAGTCAAGGTAATGCACTTTCAGCCAACCCCTGACATATATATTACAAAGATAGGTTCGCATGTGTAAAGAAAAGTAAACACACCACACAAGCTGTTGCGATCGAAATTCAATGTCCCAGCCGGGGATCTCACAAGTTCTTCTCCTTTTGAACCCCATTCAACAAAAGGGGTGGCTTCCGTGATATCATATCCACTTGTCCATGTTACAGTCATCTAAATATCAAGTCAGACAAGTTATTTACTTTAGAAATAGATGATCACAAGCTTTTTGACAAAGGACAACATTTTGATTAAAAGAAAAAGAAGTGAAATATGGGGGAAAAAACATTGCAACATAATATTCTGTACATAAACAGAAAATTTCCAAGAAGAAAGTGTACTTACTTCATTCCATAGTTTCCCTTGTGCTAAGCGTGGATAAACTGGAGCTTTTGGATTTGTGAATGCAATTTTATTTGATACTGCCACCAGCTTTGGCTATTTACAACAACAACAAAAGTAGATATAAATAGATTGAAGCAGGGGACAATTACATAGATAGCGAACATAAGTAGTTAGTAGAATAATTTTTTGAATTTTCTTAAGAAATCTCCTAAACCAACTCCCAAAGGTCAATTTTGTCCTCTAATTAGAAAATTGAATGTAAGAAAAAGTATGAAGGAGAAGATAACAACCATTGGTTCTCTCAAATTTCAAAAATGTAAGAACATATAGTAGTATTCACATAAAATTCCAGTTATAAAAGAGTCAAAAGAATAGCATACGTTTGATAAGCCACCAGAGAATAGTGCAAAAGAGAAGTCTGATCTCTGGTTAATCAACTGTAGTTTCAAGAAGCCTTTCCCAGTATCTTTGTACCTGGGACTAGTGTAATTCGCATACTGGTACTGCAAAAAAGAGAAAAGGAAGTATAACAGATTAAATATATCTCTATCCCCTCAATGTAAAACATGCTTGGAAGCCATGTAAAAAGTAGCAATGGAAAAGCAGCCACTGTGGTGGTGACCTTTATAGGTGCTGAACACAAAAATGGAGCGGAAGTGCTTGGAGTTTCTGGAGGGCAGGTCGAAGCACTGCAAATTCAAACAAATCCTTTCAATTCAATCAATGTTATTTAGTATACTAAAGATCAAGAAGCACAAAAGCAAAATTATCGGAGACAAAAACATGCTAGAGCTTCCAATCAGTTGATTTGAACCAAAGAAAGTTCATTTATTGACCTGAAATTGGCAGGAGAAAATACTCCAATCCAGTCATCAACTGAAGGGTTTGGAGAACTGAAGTCCAATGTCACCCATTCTGAATATTGCCCCTAAATTAACGAGTTAGGAGAAAGTACATCAGTACCAAAAACACACACCAAGTGATCAGAAGTATAAATTTTCAACAACAAAAAAAATCAATTGTTTGAAGTGGCATTCAGTCTCCAAATGAATAATACTTAAAGACCATGATTTCAATGACACCATGTTGCTTTGCTAGATATATGGGCGGATTCTTAATGACAAGCTCCAAACAGGGTGATTAGAAAGTTCACCTTCAGTCCAAGAATTGTAGGGGAGGCTTTAACATAAGCATGGGCATGAAGGGCAGATACTGCCTTGTGAACAGCAATATTCGACAAAGGCTGATCTCCATGAGACCTCACTTCTTGAAGAGTTGCAAGAACCGCTGCGATTGCCAAGAAGAAAAATCTCAACTTTCTCATCCTCCTGCCCACTAAAACCAAGTCCGAAGAAAATTACGGAAAATCCATTGTCTAAATTCACCATCTCCAAAAGACAAAACCAAACAGCAAAAGAAAAATCTTTACTTTTTTAACTTTACAAAATGAAAATCTGATAGGCTAGCAAAATCGTAAACAGTTAGCTGAAAAAAACTCAAAACAAGCAAATGAGTATTGAAATTCCAGCAACAATAGAACAAACGAAGCAGAATTTAGAACTGACCTGTTTAAAAAATAGTAAATTGAAGCCTGAAGCTAAAGAGATAGGTACTAATGATGTGTAGTGTATTTTACTTATCGGAGGGTCCAGGCCTTTTTAAAAGATTGCTGCAAGCAAGGACTTTGCGAATATTTGAAAGAAGATTCGATCGCAATCCAGATTTACATGGCAAGTCAAACAGTCAATTGCTTTAAAAATCCCCGGGCTTTATAGCCGTTAGGCCATCCTCAAAGGGTAAACCCAAATTTCCCTCCTATAAAATACAATCATTTATGTATTCACTGTACTTACATAGTTTTTTCCTCTATACTCAAAATTTGAGTCCGTAAATTTATTGATTTGTTTAAAAATGGTTAGTCACTCTCTACCTTTTTTTTTGTCGTTAATTTTTCTTGACATCACTTTTCTATTAAGTCTGATTTAATTTTCTGATTATTTTAACCGAAAAGGATTAAAATTCCAAAACATAATGTTATTTATGACTTGTTTCCATAAATTTTTTTTTGTTTATTTATGACTGGTTTACATGATTTTTTTAATTTATAAAGTTCTGCAAATGCAGAACATCATGTCTTTTAATAAAAAGGAACATCAACAACGTTTTAAAAATAAAAAATAAAAAGAACATCAGCAAGGCAACATTTCTAAATAGGGTAATGATTTCCCCAGTTCAATTTTTTATCCACTTATACTCCTTTTTTAGTTATAAAATGAAGTGTAAGTGGATACAATTGGAGTGGGGAATCACCACTCTCTAAATATTTAAAAAAAAACATGGGATGATGCCTTATGTTTTCTTTAATATTTATAAACGTTGTTGATGTTCGTTATTTTGACAAATTTCGATGATATTTCATATTTTTCGAGCTTACACACAAAAAAACAAACCAACCAGTTCAGTTCTTTCCTCGCGCGGGCTTGCTTCCAGTTTTCTTTATGGGCTCCATCATTTTGCCCAGATTGGAATCTCAGGCGAAATTTGGCCTGATCTTGGGCTAAAACCCAAATTATTTGTTTAGCCTGCTCTCATTGGAGGAGTCATTCTATCGTGAGGGGAGGCATTATCTCTTAATCGTTGGATCATGTTAACCAATTTGATCAAATGGCTAACCAATTTAATCCAATGGTTAATAAATAGAGTCTCATAGAATTCTCGCCCATTGAAGATGAGCAGTGGAGCTAAGCTAGTCATTCTATAGTGAGAGCCTTATAAGGTCCTTAGATGATGCCATATATCTTTGTTGTTTGATCAAATTGGTTAGCCGTTGGATCAAATTAGTTAGTTTAATCCAACAGTTAAGAGATATTGCCTTATCTAATGGCCTTAGATAAGGCCGTAACTATAGAATTTCGCAAGCTAAGTGATAATGATGTGGTCTAACGACACCATTTACTTGCTTTTCCTTCTGCGCTGAAATGGACTCGTGGGGTTTCGGAAGCTCTTTTCTTGGGCTCGAAGCAAAGAAAGAAAAAAATCATGGGGTTTTGCAAAACCCTAAAACACATATATGTAAGTCACAAGTCAAAAATGTGTCTCGTTCTTGCGAAAGTTGAAGTCAAACGAGTTTGAAGCTGCTAGGTAGGTTTTTTCGACATATATAAATCTCTTGTTCATGCTCTTTTTGTATATGTGTTCCCTAATAAATCCATCGCATGCAGCAGAGTAACATTAAAAGAAGAAATAATATAAATATATGGCAATGGCGACAGTGGCACCACCACCCGTGAGGCACGCAGGTCCCATGATGAAGCCTGCAAAGCTTGGTTTGGAGGAACCCCAAGAGCAGATTATAGCGTTCATTTTCTTTTATGTTGAAGATGAATATTTATGAATAAGTTGTGGGTGCATATATGTGTATATAGGAACCAACACAGCACCCCGGAGGTGGTCAAGCATGTTACGAATATACAGATGGAAGCCGGCGTCGAGGTTGAGGTTACCATTGCCGATGTTTAAATATAGGATCTAGCTGCTGGAAGCTTCTCTAAAGAGACCTCATTAGTTAATTAGTACGTTTTTAATTTGATATTCTTTTTTTTAATAGAGAAAAAAAATAGACATCATTAATTTGAATGGGAAATTTGCATTTCATTAACTAAAATAAAAAAAATTACATAGCCAAAAACACCACTCGCTAGCTTCATCGAAAAGGAGATAGCTTAGATAATTTCCTACAGCTCTTTGAAGCTCTTCTTTTGCAAAATTTGTGCATCAAAAAAGTTTGAAGCAACGCTAGCTATCTGCTCCTTGTCAATAGTAACATCCACGAGACCAAAAGTCCTACAACCGAAAAAAAAAAATCAAAGTAATGTACTTTTTGTGAGAAGATGATGAACATCAAGTGAAGAAAGTCAAAAAAGGCACTGGCAAGTTGCTAGCAGACGTACCTCCAATAATGGTTTTAATTTTAACTTCTAGTTCCACTGCCCCACTCAAAGCATACCCTAATCATATCAAAACCATATATCAGAGATAATTAATTGAACTAAATTTCTTATATACTGGCAGCTGTTAATCACTAACCTTGCTCAAAGCAACTTCTGGTGGTGTTAACCCCATTCTGGCAAATACAAGCGAATGACTGGTCCAAACCAGAAAAGCCACACAAGCCCTCACTTGCCTCACAATCCTTGCAGGCACTGGTGTAATAAGAATCATTATATTGCAGAGAAATTCCAAATTTCCATTTCATTGGATCCCCTTCATCCCCAAATTCATAAATTGATGTGTAGGAAGAGCATTGGAGCTTTGGGAGAACCAATGCATAACCTGAGCCAACCCCAACTTGAGAGTCATAAACACAACAAGTGGAAATTGGTGCATTCTGTTGCAACCCAATGCCAGCCACCCCCTTGCAAGAGTACAACCCTCTGCACACCCGGGAGCCCGACCCGGTGTCACACAAATCTTCATTGGGATCAAACACAGGGGATGTTGTTGAGCAGCCAAGTAGAACAAAGATGTTCTCCTCTCTTATAGTGAAAGGACTGGTCCTGTCTAAGCTGAAGCCACCTGAATTTTGCATAGAAGAGCATGTTGACATAAGCGGGTCTGTGACAACGATGGTGCTACTGTTGTAGTCTATAGAGGAAATGGTGTAGATACCAGTTCCGGTAGAGAATTGAAGTGTTCCTGAGCTGCATTTGATGTATCTAACAAAGTCAGGGTGGCCACAGCCAAATCCAGTGCCAAATGGGAACTTTACTGGGATTGTGCCGCATGTGTCACGACAGAGGCCGTTGATAGGGATGGCATGGCCAGCATGGATGGTGGATGAGACCGCGTGGAGAGGAAGCAAGAGAAAAATGGTGATCAGAAGCAAGGTTTCTGATGCAGATGGCATGGGTGAGGGTTCAGAAGTAGTTTGGAGAATTTTGAAATGAAGAACTGAAGAACAACAGTAATGCAAGAAGAGTTTCAACTTTCACATGACAATATGAGTAAGTGTTATTGCAAAGGAACACAAAGGGGAGTGTTCTTTTCGGTGGAGGTGACTTAACTTTCAACATCCTTCCTAATTTTTCTTCCTAAAAAGCAGAGCCCATGTTTTATGTGGGTTCTAGCTATAAAGCAATATGCATTTTCAAAAGGATTTAAAGGAGAGAAATCAACCCCAGAATAGTAAAAGAGAAGGTGCTTGAGTGTGAACAGGTTTCTGTTTCACAATTAATTGTTAATTTCTGGTATGTTAGCCCCACCAAGGATGATGGCTTTAGATTTAACAACCTTTTACACTTGCCACCTGAAGGTTAGGAGCGGCCCAAGTCCCAGCTCAAAGTACAAGTTCAATATCATAGGATGCAAATGATCAAACTGCAACAAATCAAAGCAAGAATGAATTTAAACTGTTCATTGATTGCTTACCATCAGATTACTTTGTATTAATATTCAGCCATTATTGATTAAAATTTACAGATATCTAAATGATTTTTTTGGGGGGGGGGGGGGGGGGAATGGTGACATTGTATGTTCTTGGAAACCAAGGCAGTTCTTCATTCCACTGCATCAGTCACGACCTGCAAACTATGATGAGGGTTGATGGCTCTTTATTCAACAACCCATGAGAAACCCAACTGACAAATAAGAAAAGCTATAGCTCAGTGAATTCTCAAGTTAATCTTCCCCAATACCATCTACTATAGTTGTAGCCAGGATACAGAACTTGGTTATAGGCCCCATCTTTCTATTCACTGTGCTCAACTTGTGATTGTCAAACTTTGGAACTCTTGTGATTTGCGACAATTATACAACACTTCCAAGTAAATATGATCGTCAGACTTATGGTTCACATCACCCCTATAAAGTCATAAGAGCTTTCACATTCCAAACGATCTTCTTTATCACATGCATCTGAAAGTTGCCAGCAAACACTCTCTGCAACAAAAGCCTCCAGCAATGTGAATTATTGACTTTAGCCTACAGGCCATACACCTCCACCTCATTGCCATTTTGAATTATTGAAATGTAATTAGTGCTGGGAGCAGAAGCTCAAATTGACAAACTTTGCTCCCAGCAGCGCCTAAATTCATGCATTCAGACCAGCCCAATTCTTGAAAGCAACAAGTGCTTCCATTTTCCTGAAATTCCTCTTTCTCAACTTTGACACTTTAAGCTTCTTATGGGTTTCCATGAATGCCTGTTTGTACCTCCACTTGTCCACAAAGACTTTCATCTCTTGAGATTTCTCGACAACTTGCATTACCGCATCAAAAAAGCCTCCCTTAACAAGAGCATATAGGAATGCATCAACCATGTTGTGGTCAAATTTAATCCCCTTTTCTCCATCAACTGAAACATTTCTCTTCACCTCATGCCATAGCATCAGAACACAGAAATATTTCTCCACAGAAACATACCCACTAATTAATGATAAATATGTCTGTTCATTAGGCTTATGCTGCAAGAATATCATCCTTCTAAAAGTCCTCCTCGCATCTTCTAGACGCCCAGCTTTACAAAAGGCATGAATAATGGAATTCCAGTCATGGGTACCCACTTCAATTCGAGGATCCTCAACAACCTCATCTAAGAAGGCAGCCATTAACTCTGGTCTATGATTCTCCATTAAACCTGTCATTATGGTTAGGTAACTCCCCTTTAAGTCAGATATTCTGGCTTCCCTCATGTCCCTATACAAAGAAAAAGCCGATTGAAAATCTTGACTTGACATGGATGATTCTATTAGAGCATCATATGTCCCCATATCTAACTGAAGCCCAGAATTACTAATATCCATGACCAGTTGAGTGGCTTCAGCAGTTCTATGCTCTTTGCAATAAGCCTTCAAAATTGGCACATAAACACCAAGCCCTAAGGAACCTCCCTGAGCATTCATTTCACCAAGAATGCTGTGTGCCTTATCTGATAATCCAATATGAACACAAGCATTAACAATACCATACCCAACTGATCTATCAACCATGACTGTTGAAGACTCTAACTTTTGAGCTTCAATGATCAAAGTCGATAACTCTTTCACATTTGCATTCATAAGATATCCTTTAACAACTTCACAATAAGTTTCTTCACCCAGATTCAAACATTCTCCATCTCCTTCTCTGAGAATACGTAGAATAGTTGCTGAAACAGATTCTAATTTGCCTGACTTAACATAGCCATTAATCAAATTACTCTGACACACCCTTTTATTTGAAAAACCAAACCCACCAATCAATCCCTCTAGCTCAGTTATCTTTTCCTCAAGACCCTTCAATGCATACAAATAAGCAAGAAAACCAAAACTCGATTCATCAGGCCGAACACCCAAAACCGCCATTGTTTCAACAACTTTTTCGGCATCACTCACCGATTCAAGGTCACGACAACACCCCTCCAACGCTGCATTACAAGCAGCCAAATCCGGTTTCATGAACTCCAACTTCTCATCCAAGGCAATCCTACAATTCTCTTCAAAAACCCGTAAAAACGCAACAAAGTTACCATTTTTCCTACTAATTTCAACGAGAACATTGCCCCATACACTAAATGGCAAGAAAAACCTGTTCTTGAACACACTTATAATCAAAGCAAAAGCAGGTGCAGCAGTATTGGCACATTTCATAGCAACCAACAAAGTCCCAACAGTTTCAAAATCTAAGAATCCTGGGTTTTTCTCCACGACATAAACTACCGTAGCAAAAGCCCTCTTGAGGTTGTGAATGTCCCCGAGTGAGGACAAATGGGTGATGAGAGAATTAGTGAGGGACTTACTCGGGAAGGCAGAGCTGCCTGTGAGAGTCTTGAAGGACTTCCATGCCTCATCAGTGTTGTGGGTTATAAGGGACTTGTGGAGGGTGGTCTCTAGGGTGGTTATGTGGTCTGGGGCGAGGGTTTTGGGAGGTGGGGTTGGGAGGTCACTGTGAGATTTCTGGGAGGGTGGTAGGTCCCTCTTAAGGGCAAAGACTGAGGGTTGGAGGAAGGAGTAGAGGGTTGGGATTTCAGGGGTTGATGAAAACTTTGAAAAGGGTCTGTGTGGAAGCAAAGTGAGAGCTTTTCTCCACATTCTATGATCCAAAGACAAACTCTCTCTTCCTCCTCTGTGCTCTGGTTAATAGAGCTCATTCTTCTGTATTTCTGTGCTTTGGATCTTACATTACAATAAATATGTTTTATTTAGAACTTATTATCAATAGCTGGAATAGCTCAGCTGGTTAGAGCGTGTGGCTGTTAACCACAAGGTCGGAGGTTCGAACCCTCCTTCTAGCGCTTTTTGATTTACTTTTTTTTTTATCCTCTCGTAAGAATTATAATTTTGGATTTCTCTGTTTTTAAGGTAATTAAAAGTCAATTCTTTGCTTCTCTCCAACGTCCCTTTTGAATCAACGGAGACACTGAAGCAATCGGCCATGGAAGTTTCATCATCAACATCGGAGGTTATAGTGGAAGAATGGAGTGGCTCATCTTCCACCAAACTCTCCAGAACTGCCACCATAACCGCGTCTCCTTCACTCTCTATCCAAAGGTTGCTTCTTTTTTCGGTGGTTTTTTTTTTTGTTTTGTTATTTATTTCCTTTCTATTAAACATTGAACTTCTTCTCCAAATTCGAAGATCCGGTAGCCGGTTCCACCATGTTTGGCGGCGAATTCTTGAAGCATTTGTACCCGAGGTAAGCTTCTTTTTTTTTAAATCCCCTGTATTTTCTTTTTTCTGTTTTTAATTTCTGGCTTCTATTTGTTTTTATTTAAGAAGGGGAAAAAAATTAGGACTCTCTTTTTCTTTTAATTTGGTATGCAGGGCTTTCCCAGCAGTGTAACTCCGGATTATGTCCCTTTTCAAGTCTGGGATTTACTCCAGGTAAATATACAAAACAAATATATGCAGCTCATGATTTCTACTGCTCTAATAATTAAATTAGTAGATGATTAGTACTAATTATCCAGCATGATTAATTTCTTAATTTCCTTTTTCAAGGGTCTTTCTACTTACATAAGGACCATGCTTTCTACACAAGTAAGCATCTTATATACAAATACAGTCGTAATGAAATTCTGCTGGTGATTGCTAAATGAATTAATTGTATGTTTTGTTCACTCTAAGGCTCTACTGAGTGCTATTGGGGTCGGTGAGAAATCGGCTACTGTAATTGGTGCCACCTTTCAGGTACAAATTTTTTATATCTAGCATCAATGTTGGGACTTGGGGTACTTCATTGAGTATTCGAGCTTGCAATACATAGTAAATGGTTTTTTTTTTTTTTTCAACATTGAGAATGATGCAGTGGTTCTTGAGAGACCTAACTGGAATGCTGGGAGGTATCTTATTCACATTCTATCAGGTGTGATACTCTTGTTCTTTTGCTCATTCTGTGCACAATTTACATTGTACATTTTGTACCCTTTTATGTATGCATGGTACTTGATGCTTTTTTAGCAACTATAAGGGGGTGCCTTTGGCTTGTGGTTCCGTGACCGAATTTTGCTTTTTCTTAGAATTTTCAATTCTATGTTCATCGTTCCTTTACCATTTCTTGCCTTGAATCACCTCTTATTCTTCAGGGCTCAAATCTGGACAGCAATGCCAAAATGTGGCGCTTAGTTGCAGACCTTATGAATGATCTTGGTATGACCTAACCATTTGTTCTTTTGTTTTTATTCTAAGTTTGGAGATCATCTTCAAAACCTCATACTATATGTAGTTCAAGGTTGTTCTTTGTATCCTTTGTCTTAAAATGACAAGAAATGCTGTTATTTGGTTGCAGGAATGTTGATGGACCTTCTTTCACCTTTGTTTCCATCAGCTTTTGTGTTTGTTGTTTGTTTAGGAAGCATATCAAGATCATTCAGTAAGCTCCTATATAAATTTAATATAATATGAAAATATAGTAATCTATATAATGTGGATAGTTGATATTTGTTGGCTAAGTATGTCATAATTAGAAAATGAGCATTGATTAACTTATTGGTATCAGCTGTGATGTGCCACAAATTTAAACTTCTGAATGACACTAATTGGTTTAATGTAGTCCCCTTCCTTTTATTCTTACAATGGCAGTTGTACCTTTATCATCTACAATTATTTTTCTTCATCAAGTAAATGGTCAAACAAATGCAGTATAGAGCTTGATCATAATTTTCAATTTTTGTTGTTTTACAATTTTTCTTCTCATTTAGCTGGTGTTGCAAGTGGAGCTACTAGAGCTGCTTTGACACAACATTTTGCTCTTCAGAGTAATGCTGCAGATATATCTGCTAAGGTACCAGCACAATGGTTCTGACTCTTAGACGAGGACCGTCTTATGTATGTTAGCTAGCATTGTCCATTAACATTTTTCTGTACATTGATAGGAAGGAAGTCAAGAGACAGTGGCAACGATGGTTGGTATGGCGCTGGGTATGCTTCTTGCTCGCATTACTATGGGACACCCACTGGCTATTTGGTTTTCATTTTTGTCACTCACCATGTTCCATATGTATGGTAAGTACCACCACCCCGCAACACGACCCCCCCCCCCCAATCATCAACGTATTACCATTGACTTTACCAATTAACTAAACTTGAATGTTACTTTGGCACTTGTGTCAGTTGGTTGTGATAGAATGAACAGTTCATATATACAAAACAGGAAAAAAAAAAAAAGGAAACGAAGTCTTTATATGTTAATTAAACAAGTTTAAGGGCTTTACGTGTTTTTCCTGTGCAGCAAACTACATGGCTGTTCGGTGCCTTGCATTAAATTCTTTGAACCCTGAGAGGTGCTCAATTCTTTTGCAGCATTTTATGAGAACTGGCCAAGGTATGCAGCTAGTGTTCCTTGTTCCCTTAAGGCTGATTATCTTTTCCCGGTGCCACAATTTATAATTGGGGATCAAAAGAACTTTCCTGAAAAACAGCATATTGGCAGCTGTGCATGATCTAAACTGCCCCATTCCCCATCTTTGCAATGGTCATAATTTAAAGTGATTTGACAAAATGACTGTCCAATATATATTTTCCTATGGAAGATTGGGTTTAACCTACCTTAGCACCCTGCTATTGAAAAGTGTGAGAACTTGAGTGGTATGTTGACTCTCATGTAACATTAATTTCTGTCACAATCCATGTTTGATGTTGTAAGAGTACTGTGCTTGGTTTCAGTTCACTTCACGCTTCACCTCTATCTTATTTTAGTGAGATTTTAATTCCTGCATCTGAATTTGTTTCCAGTTCTCTCCCCTGAGCAAGTCTCTAAGATGGAGCACATTTTACCTGTACGGGCATCTTCATGGAGCTCAAAGAAAACCGAGTTGATACATGTGAGAGTATCTTTAGGTGTCAGAGTATCCTCACTAAATCACCTGGAACTGTGAGTTTCTTTGCTCTCCCTGTAAACTTCATTTTCCTTCAGGTCTTAGGTTAAAAAGCGGTAACTTCTGGTAGCAGTCTTGTAACAGTTGTTGTGGAAGCCCGGTCCACCATTGGATCGCTGCTGTGCATATCTTTAGATGTTTGGGTAATAATATTGTGGCTTGATAGTAACTACTTTTGCAACACAGGCAGCTCTGAGCTGGCTCTTAGTCATACACGACTGACAATTTGAGTGACAATCTTAATCAGGAGGGACTTATTACATTTTGCGGGATCTCATTATAAGAAAGGTTGATTTCTGCTCTGTACTTCCGACAATTGAATTGCTACCATGAACTTAGCTATTTATTTTGTTGTTTCTCTGCTGGACTTTTTAGCCAAGTACTTGCTAATGGAGAGGAAAGGAAACATCTGCATTGTTATGCACAAAGATTCCACTGCCACAGATGTCTTGCAGTCATTTTTACATGCAAATGCTATGGCAAATCTTATAGATAAACACCGAATTCTACATTCTGAAAGCCAAACATGGATGGATAAACACTATGAAGAATTTATCCAGAAGGTACTATTTTTTACAGCTTAATGCAGTGAAAAGATTTAGAGAGGTTCGCTGAACATCTTATCCTTTCATTATATTGCAGTTAAAGGTATCAGGTTGGAAAACAGAACGTCTTTTATCACCTACAATCGTCTGGAGGGCAAATTGGATCTGCGGGTCTTCAGATGAAAAGATTGACTAGGTAATCGTTAGTAACTTTATTTAAAATGCAGAAAAGAGCTGAAGGTGATGGTCTGTAGTGTTGACTTGAAGGGCTTTGACAGGGAGGTCGCCATTGATGGGATCTTGGTCACCTGCCAAGAAAAACTGTTAGATGGTGTACAACAACCACAGGATTTTTAGAGCTGCTATTCACGATTTCACCCTCAGTTCTGGCTACTCACCGGAAGAAGGGTCTCACCATGTCTGTATTGGAGCAGATAAATTTTCTCTGGGTGGCAAAATGTTATACATTAATCTACGTTATTCTACAAAAAAGAAAAAATTTGGGGTGATAAGATGAAGTTTCTTTATAGCTCAACTAGTGTGGGATGAGGTAGACTAGAGCAGAAAGCATCTTCGGTTCAAATCTCTCAGTTAAAACAAAGGAAAAAGAACAAAGATCAAATGAACATGGAACGTTGAAAATAATGATATCAAATGGAATTATTCACAATAGTACATCAATGAACAGAAATCTGATAGAATATTTTACAAATTCCACTAAAATATTTGTATGATTTCCCCATATTTTCTGTTTTGTATAAACTGCATCTTTCTCCAAAGACCAAAGGGAATAAGTGTCTTTGGGATATTTGGAAGAACCTGCAGAATCAATAATCTTCATGACTCATGAAGCCATTATGCATCTTCACCAACCAGCTGCTCTCGACTATTTCATCAATTATTTATAAATTCTTGTTTTACACTATTTCCGGACAAAGACTTAGCAAATCTTTTCTTCTTGTTCCTTTTCGTTATCACCGGACAAGGACTTTGCAGTTGAATATTCACTTTCGATGCCCTGATGATGCCATAAGGACTGCAATAGCCGTAATAAACATAAACAACATGCCGAAAAGCAATATATATGTTCTTCGGGATGATTTTCGGTACTCTCCAAACAGAAGGATGCCCCAAAAAGTGCTCACCAGTGGAAGTGCCTGCCATTACAACCCCAAATTCCATGTAAATAGGCATGTTAAAAACACTAAACAGGTATGGAACATCACACACCAAGAGACAAGTTGATCATCACTAAATGCATGCATGTGTTTATGTCATGAAACCAACCTGAACTGCATCAGCTGCTGCATATCCTGCAGCTTGACCTCCCATAAACTGGAGACCATTGCCAAATCCACATAGGAGACCAGCCAAAAGGGCCCAGCCCCTACCATTCCAATCTCTCAGATAAGCTTGGAAGGATGTTTTGGGTGAGCCCAGTACAGGGTGGTAAAGGAAGGTGATGTTTAGAATGATGGCAAGGACAAAGCAAGATAATGAGAAGTAGAAAAACGCAGTATAAACAACCAAATGAGGAACTCCTGTCTTCAAAGTGTTCCACTGGTCATTTGTGGCCAAGTTGAATGCAGGCGAGAAGAGAGAGAAGCAAACTCCGGCGAAGAAAGTTATTCCCAATCCAATATAAGTGTTCTTCCCGAAAACCTGCACAAGCAGAATAGAGAAGTTCACATATTAATGCATCAGATATTGGATTTTCAATACTGAATGAGAAAAGCAATATGAAGTAGAACCACCAACCTTAATTGATCTTCTGTTCTCAAGCTGTACAAGAAAACCTGCAGTTCCAGCCTTGGCCTTCTGAGCAGGGTCATTTCCATTCTCCAGATCCTTCGACACAGCTGTGGATTTCCAAATATCGAAAGAGAATTACATAACTCATAAACAGTAAGAACACAAGTATAGAATAGAACGTTATAACTTCAGAGAATTTCTTACCCTCATTTGGGATCATGGAAGTATTGGAAACCCTGTCATAACATTAAAATTGGTGTGATGTCATCGTTGATACAAAAGAAATTAATAAGCCACAAGATTAAAATCAACCACTATAGTACAGCATTTAAATCTTTGATAGCCAATCATGGAAAACTATGGCATGATTGTCAATTAGGAGATCACACAAAGCTCTTTTCCAATAAAGAGTGGCCAACTAGGAAAACCAGTGAAAAGAACACTTATTTCAGACTACTATAGGAAGAAGAAACGTACTTTGCTGCATCTATGTGATCACTAGACAAGCTGTCAAGTTTTACTTTGTTATCAGCTGCATTGGATGAGTGAACAGCAGCGCCAAGACAAACAGCAATCAAGAAGCAACCGACCCCGGGAAAAAGAATATCGGCTCTATTAATTTTATCATCTAAGAAATAGTTAAAGGTTGTGCCTGTTACATTTGAAAGGAAGAGAGTCACAAGTAGGTTCAGAACATTGCCAATCATAAAGATACATACATCCAAGTGTTGGAGATAGACCTATGACAACGGCGAGGCTTGAAGTGATCACTTCTGTCACTGACAAACCAACAAAAGCCCAAGCATACTGTGTGGAAAGATTTCCGAGGCTGAGGACCACCCCGCCCGTCATTGCAAACAAAACACAAGGCCAATTATCCTGCACATGTCATCCAAGAAGTTTCAGAAAAACCAGTTGTAACTGGAACCAGCATCAGTAATCATGGAAGATCCAAGGCGCCTGCTATAATCAGTTGACCAAAATGGACTCTAAATGGGATCTAAAGCATCTCATGCTCCCTATTTTTCAGTTAAATTTTAGCTAAAAACATATAAAAGTTATTTTAGGAGCTCTCTATAAAATTTAAACTTCAATCATGCTCTCTAGTTTAGGGAGTCTTAAATGCTATAACTCTTTTGTAATTGGTCCATCTCTATTAAAAAATAATATAAAAAATAGTTAGTATTAATTTAAGGTTTGAAATACTCATTAAATAAAGCAATATTAAATTATAGGGAGCCACTAGGAGTCCTTTCTCTCTCCTCATATTTAGGAGCTCCTAGAGGTCTCCCTATTTTAGGAGGTGGATAGGGAGCATGGTTGGAGTTGTATTTTTCCAATTCCTCCCTAAAATTTGTCTAAGGAGGTGGTTTAGAGAGCCCATTGTGGATGCTCTAAGTAGAAGGAGCCACTGACTTGATTGTAAATAGCCAACAAAATAAGGTCACCAAGCTACAAGAGCCATCTCTGCCAATGACATTATATCAGCACCCCTTTCAGAATTTTGAAGGTATTCGAAAATGCACAAGAAAAGACTCAGTTGTCCTCATTCAGATGAAGATCACAAACACCAGCTCAAAACAACTCGTTAGTTGTGGGTAGTTGGGTTTATATAAAATACAAGCTTATGGAGAACGAATGATTCATATAACAACCATGAAAAATCACCTGTGAAAGTTGAGTTAAAAAATTTGGCATCTCAGATGTGCTATTGCCTATCTGACCAAATGTTAAAGCAATAAGTATAGCAGCCAAGAAATTTGTGATTGAATAATCCAGATAAGTATGCTGAGGAAGCCGGCCTCGTCGTTCCAGGAGAGTGAGGATAGCAGGCCATGTGCCCAAGAAGGTCAAGGCAAGCAGCATGCATGCTATAGCACCTCCTTTGCTTTCCACCACATACATATTTAACCCACTTGAAAAATTCCACTCAGATGGTAAAAAAATCAGCAGAGGAACAGCAGAGAGATCCTGCACAGCACATAGGCGATTCTATATATATCACTGGGTTCCTAGCCCATGAATAAACATGCTATAATTTCAGACAGGGAATATGTTACATGAAACATTTGTACTGGAATTTCCAAAAAAGAAAAAAAAGAGCAAGTATTGATTACACAAAAGACTAGATGTCTTAGGAGCAAAACAGAAAAAGTGACCAATATGCAAGTCCAAGGATGCCAAAAAATTTTATGGATTCAAAATCATAGGCATAAGATTAGTAGTGATGCAAGAAAGTGAGAGACTCCAAATACAAGCTACATACCATAGCAGAGCAAAACCAATTCTGAGGAACACCAAAATTGGTTTTTCTCATCTACCACTCAGCATACGCAAGTCTAAGCAAAATAAGGAAAACCCAAAACAAAACAAAAAAACTAACAAACTAACAAACTAACTTTGAAGGTACGTGGAGTTAGTAGAGTGAGAAAGATCACCTACCAATCAAAAAAATGATGAACCCAACTATTTGGGTGGACCCAAAAGCACTCATTTCATGTCATAATCACAGAAAGAATCTCATATTTTTCTTAAGACCAAAACAAGGAAAGAAATGAACCTCATATTCTCCTCAGAATCCTTGGGAATCTTTCAATGAACCCCATTTGATAAGAAACCAGTATGCTCAATAAAAACAGTAGCTTTTGGAGGATGCAAGACCATGAACCAGAGAAGGCGAAGAACTTGTAGTCGTAGATATAGCGGTTTGTTGAAGGCGTTGAAAAGTACGTCTCTTTAGACAGTGCTTGGTTTTCAGAATATCAATAGTTTATGACTCTGCGGAACTGGAATCTTGAATGAATCTGTGTTTCCTGAGATGGACTTTCTCTTTCGTGGAAATTTCCACGGCTACTAGTGTCATGATTGCCCAAAATAGTCAACCTATCGCCTTACTTGATGATGCCGTCTCTTAAAGAAAGTAGAATATTTTATCTCGACCGTAGTAAATAATTGCCAATTCCAGACTTTAATCAACGGAAGAATTTTTTATTTTTATTTTTATTTTTATAAATGAAAGAAAAACAGTGGTATCAGTGAAATCACGTGGCATAGTATGCCTGGCTTAGAAGGAATGGTATTGTGTATAATTTTGATATTTTTTTAATGATATTTTTGTAAAATTAGGTACTACATTTTGGTCTTTGGCCTTATGCTAATTAGATGAAATTATATTCCTATCTTCCAAATTAGTAAATTATATTGTGTTTTAAAACTAAAGCTCCTCTTTTAAAATCTTCTAAAGTGAAGCAATTTTTGCCTCTGAAATTAAGGGAAAATGTATAACCCCTTTTGTAATATAAAATAAAATACATAGTTATTTACAATAACATCCTTGAGTTTTTCAATGTTTTCACAAAACCCTTTGAGGTTTTATAAATTACACGGACACCACCTAAATTTTAAATTGTTTTCATAAAATACATTTCTGTTTATTTTCGTCCAAAGATTGATGGTTTTATATAAAAAGATTTCTCCAAATGACAAAGTTAGCCTATGAGATTAGATTGCATATTTGCATTAGGCTTTTTTTTTTAATAAAATCATCAATTTTTGAACGAACAAACAATGAAAAGGGGTTTTGTGGAAACAATCTGAAACCTCAATGGGTGTTCGTGTAATTTTTAAAACCTCAGGGATTTTGTGAAAACCCAAAAAATTCAAGGGGTGTTAATGTAAATAACTCTAGAATAAAATGCCAACAATAATTAAAATATAATACGGGTTGCCTTGTTCATACAAAGTTTCCTTACTATGAAACTTTTTTGTTTTTTGGCCCAAAAATTAAAAAAGAGCCTCTGTTTTAGTTGTTACTAGCGATAAAATTAGGTGGCTCTGCTTCTTTTCGTATTTTTTCATTCAATTCATGCTTTGATATCAATATTTGATGGGTACGAAGCATCGATGTTCATGTTGACAATACACAGCATTGAGATGTGAGCATTTTAGCAGTCACTTCGTACCATGCTACAGCAGACCTCTGTGATATGTATGTATACTCTTCGTCACACGTACATATCCAAATCGGAACTTTCCAATGAGAAGAGTAACAGTGACACGTGATGTTTTTATTCTGAAGAGTACGCACGTGTCAAAAAGAGAAGTTTCTAGAACAAAGGGCCCCATGACAGCAACCCCTTCAATTCTTAACACGAGGCCAAGAGAGAACATAACAATCCCCTTGTCACGACTCGAGTCACGACCAAAAACGGAAATAAACGATCCCCTTGTTATAATCAGAAAACAATTCCAACGTGCTTTGATTACTCGTAATCACCAACATAAGGTAAGGTAACGTACTAATGCCATATATAGAGTAACGGCTCAAGCGGCAAGTGGGTATTAACCTTTGATCAAGTAGGTCTCATAATAAGTCAACCGCTAACAGCCACCTGCATGCATTGAGCGATTGTCGCCAGCACAATTCAGGGCATCTCTGGAAACATATTAACCTGAAATTTTAAGCTCTTAAAGAGCAAATAGAGAAGGGCAATTGAGGACACATAACTAAAGAGAAAAATCAACAAATTTAGCTGCAAAATTCAATGGTTTTTCTTTCTCCCTATTGTGTTCAGAGTGTGTATGTACCAATCCAAACATGTAAGAAGTTTCGCATCGTGTAATGCAGTGCTCGAAGCTAGACTGAATTTTTTTGGTGGTAAGATAAAGGGTTCAGTGTTGGGAAATTGTGCCATGATGGCAATCTTTTGGGTAATTTGGGGGGGAAAGGAATAGGAGAATTTTTGAGGATGTGGTTGGAGACGAGATACAGCAGCTATGGGATCGTATACGTTTATGGACCTCACTTTGGGCTTCTGTTTCAGTTGAGTTTAGGACATTAGTTTCCAGCTCATCCAACTAGATTGGAAAGCAACTGTTTTGTAGTCTAGAGGCTTACAGCTCTGTTTTTTTATGGTGGCCTACTCGGCCATCTCGTGTATGTTTTTTTGTTTTCCCCTTTTTGGAATAATATTGTTTCTTTTCAAAAAAAAAACATGTAAGAAATAGCAATGCATCAGACGAATTGAACTTCAGGATTATCCTCCCCAGAGCCAGATTTCGAGTTAACTTCCTTGGAAACTTCTTTGGAAACCTGCAAGAAGTTCCCCAGCAACCTCTGATCCAAAACCATATTAGGTACCTGCAGAGTGCAGAGCAAAACTACTGAGTAAAGATTGCACCAGGACACCCAAACACAAATAAAACATAAAACATTCGAAGCAGGGACCAACCTTGTCTCCAAAGAAAATTTTGGTATTGTCAGCTATGGCCTCGATGAATTTAAGCTCAAGAAATTGTGGAGTAAGCTTCAACTTGTTTGCTTCAGCTTCTCTCATTACTTTATAGAAATCAGCATCTGCAAGGCTCTTTTCCCTCGCTGTATACATCTGATTTTCGATTTCCGCCTGCCTCCTGGCGCTGTCCTTCTCCGTCAACTTTTGTTCCATGAGAATCTTGCTCACATGGGCATTCTTCTCAGCCTCACTGATAGCCATCTTCTTCTTGGTTTCTGCCTCTTTCTCCACCACTCTCTGTCTCTCTATAGCAATTAAGACCTACACAGTAACACCCAACACCCCTGATATGATAAAGCATCCTGTGACTGTAAGAAAAGGTTAGCCTAAAATCTCACTACAGGTTTTTTTTTCTTTCTTTATAAGGCATGCATGTCAGATGTTTGGGCATCAAGTACTTGGAAGAGTAAAATTGAATGCATACGAGACTTATGTGTCACTTGCACTGGAGAACTGTAATGTTTAGGGAAAATGTGTAAACAAAATTGTAAAATTCAACTAAAAACCTAAAAGAGCAGGAAGTAGAATCAGAATAGATAAATTCTTGCATAAGTTAGATGCAGTGTAAGGATACACAAATTTGTATTTTAGTAATAATTCAACATTTGCAACAAAACTATGGATGAAGAAATAGAATGAAATGAACTCTTCTTATCTTTACCTTAGTCCGTTCCTCTTCCATTTGTTCAAAGTTGCGTCTTATACTCTCTGGGATGGCAGGCTTTGTAACACGTACATTGATAATTTCAATACCTGGAGCATAACATGTACAGTCACCCTGAAGAGCTTCTTTCATCTTTTCATCAATCTGAAAAGGTTGAATATATTGTTTGGTTGATGGACAAGGAAAAAAATGAGGTTTTGGACATAACTAAAGATAAAAAAAATTCAAGCCATGAATATTATACAACAAACTATCTCATTAATACAGGACGTTCCAAAATGGTAAGAGAAAGGGAAGTGCCACAAGATCCTTAACAGCATCAGAAGCTCAACAAATATCTATAACAGCAACAGCAAAGCACCTAATCAACAGCTCCTTTGACATAACAATAGAACGCATGACTGACCCCAGGAGGAAAACATCAAATCAAATGCCAGAGCCAACAAATAATTTTTTCCCAATGTATGCCACGACCCTCAGGTTCACATCACAAAAGAGAAAAGGAAAAAAGTTATGCTCTGTATCGGGCAGACTGCATATGGTGTAGAGGAACTACATATGGAAAAAGGTGACAGTCATTTGCTTACCTGATCGAACACATCAATGTATACTTCTTGAAGAGAATGTGAGCTGCAGAACTGATTGATCTCTGTGATGAATTTTGTCATATATCCAAGTGTTGTCATATTGCACACCATAATTGAGAAGTGTCTCGTACACAAATTCTTTACGAAGCCGGTTTACAACCTGAAAAAGGAACCCCACTCAGTGCACACACATTGAGAATATTGGAAATCTGACTTCTCAGTAATATAGCCCTACCTCTATCTTCTCAAAATTGATCATGACACCTCCTTTTGTACCACATGGAATACCCCTCACCTGCAATTTTTTTGACAGAAGGGTTCAAGTATAAGAATGGAAAGACAAAGTCCTAAATTTTCAGAGCGTCAACAAAGTTACCTGATCAGTCTGAAGGGTGACTTGAACAGGTTCAAACTGGGTTACCAAGGGCAGCTTGAGATGAAAACCTGGAATTTGAAATAATTAGAAGCAGAAAAAATTTAAGTCCCTATGAAATCAACTGCTCAAGGCAAATTACCTGGATCAGTAATAGTCTTCAGAAGTGCACCTCCTCTCCAATATACCCCAACATGACCTTCTGGGACTTGGTGAAGAATGGATAATGATGTTGATGGAAGCATCGTCTGTAAATATCAAAACACATCCCAAGTTTTAAGAATTTAACATAATACTCGAAGTCCCCTGGCTAGCATATCATAACAATTAGCAAAAATTGTATCCAATCTACTACGGCTATCATTATGGAAGTATGCCTCGTGACTCGTTCTGAATGATAATCTATTTTGTATTTGACCAGTAACCTGAGTAGGTCGTTATAGACACATGTATTAAGCCACATGCTACACTTAACAATCACAATTGTTTGAGGTAATTGCTTGACATGCCAGGAATAATCTTAGTTTCCGCATCATAGAGTGCCACGCTGTATTTAATATAAGTCATGCATCAAATTTCTGAAAGACAATTGAGATAGGTGAAAATGGATTCAAAGCCATTATAAAGAAATCACATACTTCGAAATCAATTCTTTGCTTTCAATAAATCGATACATTACTATGGAATATAATAGTAAACATATGCAACTGGGATGTAAATTGTATTTATTAGAAGCACATAACAAGAGCAGATCCACTTTACTAGATACACAAGCTTTGCAGAAATTTAAGCATTAATGATAAGAACAAACGCATTAAGAAACTATAAACTATATGAAAACGAAATTTAAGCGTGAAATAAGTGAAAATCAAGAGCAGCGACATTGTACACGAGCTAGAGCAATGAGTTCAACCAGAACCAAACTTAAGCTCGAAGGCAAAACCTAAAGTGCGATGGAAGAAAAAAAATATCCAAAAATACAAAAGAAATCAGTAGTGAAAAAAGAATTTGATGAAGAAGGTGACAAAAGAGGACATCGCCATGGTTCTCAGGACGAGAGCAAAGCATAAGGTGTGAGAGGGTTACCAAGGCGAAGATGGCTAGGAAACCGAAGATTACGAAGAGAACGGCCGAAGAATCGCCGCCTCCGCCTGGAGCCGGAGGCTGAGGGCGATGTTGTGGAGCTTCTGGTCTCTGCTGCTGTGGATCCATGGCGGTTTCTCTCTTTCACTGTCTGAGAGCTCTCACGCTTTTTCTTCTTTGTTTTCCTTTTTGGGCAATTGGATTCGGGGATTTGGCTATTTGGAGGGCGAGCCCAATAAGTCGGTATTGGACTATGGCCGTCGGATGAAATGTGAAGTTACACGTGGAGCGTATTTAGACTGACTATAGTCCAATACCGACTCATTGGGCTCGCCAGAGTAGTAGTCCAGCTTCCATGAAATTCATGCGTACGTTTGGCGCTATTTCGCCGTTGCAATGGCTTTCTTCCCGTGGTGACCAGCCAGAAAAAACTAAAAATACTTTTTTTTTTAACACAACTAAAATTTGAAGATTTCAACCTACAAAAACTTTTAAATTCATAAATTGGGCTCATTCGATATTTATTTTTAATTATCGAGAGAATAGTCTTTTTTTTTATAATCAAAGAGAGAATATTCTTTATTATATTAGTTAATCACATTTTCATTGTTTATAAAATAATTTTCTTATATACAAAATTGGTCATGTGGGCAAAAAAATGTATTTGAAAAAACACTATTATGTGCTACTAGGAATTGCAGAAGTCCACATCGGGTCTGACTCTAATAGGGAGAGATACTAGGGGAATAGGGAGAGATATTAGGGGATATGGAGAGTGGGTACTGTTATTTCTAAATTTTAAATATTCACGGTCGGAGACATAGTGGGAATAGTATTGTTATCCTCATTTTCGGACCAAAACTCTGTAATAGAAGATAATATAATATAATCAATAAATATATAATATGAAATTTATTTAATTTTGTCAACTTAAATTGAGATGAATTTGAGTAATTTTATAAATGTAGGATAAATGTTATTTTAAATAATAAAAAAGTTGGGAATTCGAGACTGGTTTGGGAGATAGCTTCTTGCAGGAATTCCTTAAAAATTATTATCATAAAAAGCGAGGACGGAGCTGTTGAAAGGAAGGTAGTGAAAAATCAGCCACATTATAACATGTGTTGAAAACTCATCAAAAAAGGTTCGCATGTGAGGTGTTACTAGGGTTGGGCATTTAAAGCTGAAATACCGAAACCGTACACGGATCGTACCGTATCAAACCAATTTCATACTGTTTCATGTGGGATTAGGCAATATTCGGTATGATACCATATCGTGTCAAGTACCATTGGCACGGTAGCGGTACCGGGTATTTGGTACCGTTCAGTACCATACCGTATGGAAATGAGTAAGTTTTAATTTTTCTCCTTTGGGTTTGTGCCAGGCATAATTTTACCTTTCTTTGGGGGCGGGTTTTCCCAATTTTCTTTTTTTCCCTTTTTTTTTTTCCACTCCGGGGGGGGGGCGGGGTTCTTTTTTTTCCCCTTTTTCTTTTGGGGGGGGGCCCCGTTCCGGCCCCCCCCCCTTTTTTTTTGTTTTTTTTTTTTTTTTTTTTTTTTTTGGGGGACTAAAAAAAAAAAAGAAAAAAAAAAAAAAAAAAAAGAAAAAAAAAAGGAAGAGAGAAGCCCTCACCCAAACCACCAACCCAACCTGTCCACACTTCGCCCCAATCTTCCAAAACCCATTATAACTCCACCACATCTGCTATGGCGTCAAGATCATGTACTCTCTCTTTTCTACTTTTCAATTCCTTCACACCACCCCAATCACCCATAACCCGTTCCCTCTCATCCCTCTCTCTTGCTGACTGCATCTTCATGTGTCTTCTATGGTTTTTTTGCTTTTTAAATGGAATTTATTGACCAATATTGGGATCACATCACTCATGACCTAGCTACCTGCTTCGAAAATTCATCATCTCACCCAATTAAATTCCTTCAAGAAAAAATAAAAATAAATAGAGGGTTGCCTTCAGTTTGCAAATACATTTCAAATGGATACTACAAATACATTTCAGAGGTTACCAAATGGCCATATCCAGATCCATCGTTTATGGAATCCGTGTTTTTAGGAGTGGATGAAGGGTTTGGGTTGATGAGTTGTGCTGGGAAAGAAGAGGTGGGTTCGGAACAGGGAGCAAGGGAGGGGGAGGTCTTGGCGGAGTAGGTGACTGCGTGGGTGTCAGGGTTGGGCTTGGGGAGAGAGAGAGAGAGAGAGAGAGAGAGAGAGAGAGAGGTGGGGTGTCTTGAGAAATTTTATGGTGAGAGGGTGGTTGCTGGGTGGGTGATGTTGGCCAGTGGCTTTTTGATGGTGAAGGTAGGGGAGGGGGAAGGGGAAGGGGAAGGGGAAAGGGAGGGGGAGGGGACGGGAGAGAGAGTTAATTAAAACACGCGGACCAAAGTGGTAAATGTGTCAAACTATATAGGGACCAAAAACTTTTATAAGGCAAAGGCATTAAATATCAATACCATTTGGGTTTGTAAAATGAATTTGCTGAATTGTGAGCAGTTATTTGGTGAATTTGTTGAATGAGTGGATTCTTCAGTTGTGTCATTTTGGTATCGAAATAGTACCATTTCACACTGGAACTGATTTGGCACCGTATAGTACGGTACAAACTTTGACAAATGATAATCCCATACTGATGTACCATACCGGTTCCAATTTCCGATATTGATAGCGGGATGAGCTGAATATTGTCGGTACCGTACCACCAGTCCTTGGTGTTACCGTGTTCTTGAGCCCATATACTTTTGTTGTTTGGGCTTTGGCCCAGTCCACCAAGAGCGAGGACAAGTGCGAAACGCACCGTGTTGACAATAAGCTCCCGCCACACAAACATAAGAGGCCACGCAGACCGACGTCTTCTTCTTCGGGGATAGAGTAAACAGAGTCTGTAGACGATAGAGAAAACACCGCATCTGCGTTTCGCTTCTGCCCGATGTTAATCTCCCCCGCAGGTGACCAAATATGCTAAGTCTCACAGGCGGCTCTACACCATCCATTGCCACGAAATGCACAATCCAAAGAGGCTTCAGGGTCTGGTCCGTTGCTGAGTTCCCTTCTTTCCTTCCCAAAGAGGTCGAGAAGATCAAAGACCCTTTCGCTCGAAAGCTCGCTGCACGAATAGAAAGGCTGCCTGTAACTCTAGCTCTCCCATCCATTTCTTCAATTTTCTCTTCACGGTTACTTTAATTTAGTGTGTTTAATTTCTGTAGCTACCTGGGCAATATTAAATTAATGCAGGTGAGCTTTGGAGAAAATTGTGTGATGAGTAGTTGTGTGAAGCCATTGGTACAGAGCAACACAAGTCCAGTGGTTCTTCTCCATGGTTTTGACAGGTCCTTAAGAAAAATCCTTCTTTTTTTTTTGGTTTTTTACTTTTAAATATATGTGTCTTTGAAGTTCACTGTCTCTTATTATTCAGCTCCTGTTTAGAATGGAGATACACTTATCCATTGCTTGAGGAAGCTGGCTTGGAGACTTGGGCTGTTGACATCCTTGGCTGGGGTTTCTCTGATTTGGGTTTGCTCCTTTCATTGTTTGGGACCAAAAATTTTGTTTTTTTATAATTGCTTTCTCTTTTTATGTCATTTCCTTTTGTAGAAAAAGAAAAAGTTAACTCTTTCTTTCTTTTGCACATTTTGTTTTGTATGTGTCAGAAAGACTTCCCTCCTGCAATGTGGCCTCTAAGCGTGACCTTTTTTTCCAGGTGGGTTATTTTATTTCTTGAATGCCTCTTTCATTGGTTTTGTTTATTTAATATGAAGAGAAGTTGGCGCCAGTCATTTGTGGGAAGAAGTTATTCCTAATATTATTGAGTAGACTCTGTATTTATCTGCTGATCAGACTAGCAATGATTTGTTTCAAATTCACGGCAGCTTTGGAAATCCTACATAAAAAAGCCAATGATATTGGTTGGACCAAGCCTTGGTGCTGCTGTTGCAATTGACTTCGCAGTCAGCCATCCAGAAGCTGTAAGTGATCTCCAATGTTTGCTCTTAGAATTAAAATTCATTTTGAAAAAAATTCCAAGTAACGCATCGAACAAGGTTGTTATAATTAGTATCTTCAATGTTCCATGAAATTTAGAAGTTTTCAGCTTACCTTTTCAGGTCGAAAGGCTGGTTTTGATTGATGCAAGTGTGTATACAGAAGGCACCGGAGATCTAGCAAGCATGCCTAAAATGTTAGCCTATGCTGGAGTAAGAGTTTACTTTAACTCACTATTTCCTCAAATCCATTGTTGTCTACATGTTATTTTCACCATTTCTCTGTTAAGATCATGTCCTCCTAGAGGCTATAATTTCTGTGACTCGGAGATCATTGCCAAAGCCATAGTTATCATTTTATTTTGATGTCCTCATTACAATGACTACAGGGAATTTTTTTGGCCAGGTATATTTATTGAAGAGTCTCCCACTGCGCTTCTATGTAAACCTTTTGTGCTTCAGTGGTATATCACTCAGTACCAGTTTAGATTGGACTAATGTAAGGGTTTTTATTTGAAAGAAGATAATGCAATATTTATATAGATAAATTTTACAATTTCTTATCCCCTTAGGATCTTCTGAGGCTGGAGAGATTTAATTATGTTGTTTCTTGTAATCTTATCTAGGTGGGCCGCTTGCATTGTCTGTTTCCTTGGTGGGAGGATGCAACTGTGGATTTCATGATGAGTGGGGGTTATAATGTTAGTGCCCAGATAGAACAGGTATGTCTGACTTTAAAATAAATAAATAAATATTTGAGTTGAGAAGTTCTTTGAAAAATAATCCTGCCTATGGGAAAAAGGATCCCTTCTGCCAAAAGGTGAATAGGTGGTGTTTTACTACATTGCAAGTTTCTTAGTTCACCTGATTAAAAAAAAGGAAAAACGAGAGAGAGAGAGAGAGGTTGTAGTTTTATACTCACATAAGTCCTTTATCTCTTGGCCAGAGGAATAAATTCAATTAATCTTTTGTTAATTTGATTGGATTAAGCTTTTCTATACTCTTACAACATATGGATGAAATGCCCTTACATTTGAAGTTTTCTTCATTTTAGAATTCCCAAAATCTGATATTTGTTTCATAATATCATCCACATTTTGTTTGGCAGGTAAAACAGAAGACTCTTATCATATGGGGTGAGGATGACCAGATTATTAGCAGCAAGCTTGGAGTGGTAGTACTTCTCTTCTTTCTATAGGCATAAATAGAGATCATGATACAAATATGACTGCCATGTCTTATTAAATATATCTGGAAACAATCTTTTCAAAGGTATTTGAAGAGAAATTTTGACAGTGCACAAACTTTTCTCTCTTATTTGGGTAGTGTTTTGACCTATTGAGCATTTCATCTTTCCACATATGACCATTCTGTACAGTTTGATAATCCTGTGGTTCTCGATATTTATATACTGCAGAGATTGCACTGTGAACTGCCAAATGCAGTTATACGACAAATACCAGATTGTGGACACCTTCCTCATGTGGAAAAACCAAGTTCTGTTGCTAAAATGATTGTGGAATTGGTTCAACAAGATCAGTACAAAGAGGTTCAATTTATTCCTCAATTTTGAAGGCTTACTTTTCATCTCTGCTTAATACTGAACGTACTTGTGTCCCATTCCCAACCTCATGGTTTCGTGGCATTCACAATTTCCTATCCTGCCATGCTTTTCTACAACTAGGGTTTCTCTTGAGCATCTTTGAAAAGCTAGGTTCATGTTTAAAGTGTGCCATCTCATGAGAGTTGAGGTGATAATCCAGAATTTGTAGCATGGTGAGATGTATTATCCATGATTAGGATATGTAAAGACACATCCTCCACAAAACTCAGATACCTTATTAGTTGATCAAGTAACTAGCAGTTTTACTTGCAGTCAATTGTAACTTTCTATCAGGAATTATCTTCATTTACTTTTGCGCATGTCTACTGGTTAAGAATCTTATTTTTAAGTAGCTGAATGGAACTAGTTGACCTTACTGGCACAATAATAAGGTTAAAATATGTATGGACAGCCTTCAGACCATTTGTGAAAGCTTTGAGGTATTCGAAGTCGGGTGTATAGTAGTTAACTTGACTAAGCCTATGTCTGCCATTTCTTATGTTTGAAAGTTGATACTTTTGTGTTGCAATAATTGCATAGTACAATATTAATGGCCAAAAACTAGAGAAGATTGGCAAAGTGGTAAGTGTAGTTTTTTATTGGATGCAATAGTGGTTAGCGATATATTCTATTCTATTAGGATATTTCCTTCTTATTCTATTATGATTTTATTTATTTTCTTTTGTATAGATATTATGTAATTATGATTCAACTTATTTTTCTAATTTAATCATACTAGAGTTTGTAACCTTGTATAATAAATACTTACTTTCGAAAAATAAAATATATCAAAAAATATTCTACCATAATGTTTGACTATAGCATAATGGATTTTAGCGTTAGAGTCTAATTCCAACACCTGTCGCCGAACTTTCATACAGGACTTGGTGCAAAGCTCTCGAACGTTTTCACGATAATTTTTTCATAAAGTGGTTTGTGCATACAACTATTTCCGTAGCCTTGTTTTCGTACTTATCCTCCTTACCACTCGAGAGTCCGACCAACTTCCCGTGTAATTATATAGATAGAGAGCACAATGAAATCGATATATATCACTTTGGCTTTAGTCCACTTACCAATGAGTATAAAGATCATCTCATCGGAACGTTGAGTTTTGAACCTAGCTGCCCCAAATATATTACAAAATGGTTCATAAATTACTTAGGAAAAAGACAAAAGAGAAAAACTCACCCATAAACAACAGACAGTCCAATCAAGTTTTAATTAAACGAGGCAAATGGCCAGCGTTAGAATAATTAATGTAATCAGTTTATAGGAATTTGATTTGACGATGTAAAATATAATATTTTTTGTTTATCTTCTGTTGCCTTGACAGGATTATGTTTGATCAAATTATTTTAGTTCCAATTCCATAAAAAAATATGTTAGTTCTAAGTTTTGTTACGCAGTCATCTCTTAGCTAGCAAATACATGCGATTACTTAACGAGATATTTAGTCATATACTTATTCTTAGCACTAATAATATAGATGAATCTTACATCATTTAATTTTTATAAACAAACTCAAAAAATGACAGCTGGCCCTATTGAATTTAATTTTGATTATTAAATTACTTTGATGCCATATTAAGTGTTTTGGACTTTTTTATGAGATTTTTGGGTTGAGTTTGTTTTAAGAAATTGATGGTAGTTTTGTAATTTAAAAGAAGTTAAAAACCTTTTTGTAATAGGTTTTGAGTGTGTTTTTAAAGTCTATTTCATATAGGGCTTTTTTTTATTATAATTTGGGCTCGTATAATAGTGAATCTCCATTAATTATTTACCTAATTTAGATATGATTAATTAGGATTCCTTTTTTGTCATCCTGTTTTACTATTAATACCAGGCCAACAAACCCTAGAAAAAGTATACCATCTCTTGGTTTCTTTTCCGCCTCTTAGCGTATATATTATCTTCTTCCATCGTCCTTGAGGTTTAAGGGTTTTTGAAGACTCATTTTGGCCCAGAAGTCTTTCGATGGACAGAAAAAGTCGTCCAAATCCACAGCTCCCAACCGAAATCATATTATCTCATATACTCCTACGGCTACCAGTAAAGGCTCTGCTGCGGTGCAGGTGCGTATGCAAGTCTTGGTCCTCCCTCATCCGCAGCCCTTCCTCAGTCACTGCCTTCCGGAATGAAAGCAACAAGAGCACCACCACTAACTTAATTACTTTTCCGAAAGAATGAACTCTTCTTCTTGTCAAAAATAGAGGAGGAGGAGCAACAAGGAGGGAATGATAATATTCTATTTCCAACACCCATCTCCGTGCTTCCATACATGAAGCAGCCGTGCCAACCTATCCAAAGTCCTAATCATGTGCAGAGTGTCCATGGCTTGGCTTGTGCATCCTCGAGCTCTCGCCCTGTTTCCATACTTAACCTTAGCACTCGAGAGTCCATCCAACTTCCTCATGTAAAATGAGAATACAATACATTCGCTACATATCACTTCGGGTTCAGTCCACTTACCAATGAGTATAAGGTTCTCCAGATCTTCCAACGGTTTCATCCCAAAGAACTTAGAAAATGGGATATTCAGTTCAATGTATTCACGCTAGGCACATAATCTTCGTGGAGGCCATTGCAGGTAGACCCTGGCCATCTTCTTTTTGATGCTCTAGGTTACGCCGCTGAGACCAACATGAGATGTAGTGCAAGTGTGTGCGTCAATGGGGCCATACACTGGATGTATGAGAGGCAGAAAATGATAGTGGTATTTGAGGTTAGAGAGGAGACATTCAGAGTGGTGTCACTACCCTAAGATTATACTCAAGAGTTTGGTCAAGATAATCATGAATACAAACGCATTACTGATGATTATGGCCAGGCCGATGCAAGTATAATTGAGGTGGGAGGATGTGTGGGTGTGTATGCTGACAGTGGAAAGAGAACAAGGTAGTGTTATGGATTTTGAAGGACCACCAAAACCTTGTGTGGGTTAAGGAGACTATTAGCGTGATGCCGACAGAAGCAGGATTTGTTGAAGTTTTGGGTACAATCCACACAGGCGAGCTAGCGTTTGCGCTCTATTTGCACAGAAATACAATCTGCTCAGATTCTTTATGTATCGCATTCACTTTTGGTATTGAAACTTCACGGGATTTTGACGACTGTGCACCCCAAGTACATCTTTATGATATGAAGAGCAAACGATCCAGAATACTTTATTTTGCTTTTTCTCATAATTTGACAGGTTTTTGGGATAGTTCACCACTTAAGTTAGTAAGTACTTATGATGATAGCATTGTCCCCTTAAAATGAGTTGGATGAATGGCATTATAGCTAGGTATACATATATGTTCTCGTTCGCCATCATTTCTTAGCTAGCAAAAAATTCTTCAAAGCAGCAGAGGATCTGATGACGCGGTGCAGTTGCGTATGCAAGTCTTGGTCGTCCCTCATCCGCAGCACTTTCTTTGTCGCCGCCTTCTCCAACTTTCGCAAGAGCACCACTAACTTCATTTTCAAAAAACGGTAACCGCTTCTTCTCTTCAAAAATAGAGGAGGAGGAGGAATAAATATAAGGTTCTAATTCCAACACCCCTCGCAGAAATTTCATACCTGACTGGGTGCATAGCTCTCGACCGTTAACTTACAACACTAATGTTCATAAACTGCAGAGCGTCCGTGGCTTGGTTTGTTCATCCTTTAAGTGTGGCCTTGTTTTCATTCTTAACCCTACCACTCGAGAGTCCATTCAACTTCCCCATGTAATTACCCGTGGACTTTATACATATCACTTTGGCTTCACTCCGCTTACCAACGAGTATAAGGTTCTCCAGGTCATCTCATCCTGGGAACTTGGAAAATGGCGTCATTGGTTGAACGCATACACCCTAGGTAGGGATTCTTCGTGGAGGCCATTGCAGGGTCTACACCCTGCAAATGGAGATATGGACCCTACACACAGGCACATCAAGTACTGGAAGTGTGTGCGTCAATGGGGCCATACACTGGTTCGTGAAAAACCATAGTGGTATTTGATGTTAGAGAGGAGAGCTTCAGCTTGGTGCCACTACCAGAAGATTTTGCTCGAGAGTATAATGATATTTTCGATACTTGTTCCAAGGCCTTTGCAAGTATAGTTGAGGTGGGAAGATGTGTTGGTGTGCTTGTTGGCAACTCGTGGAAACATTACAAGATAGTTTTACAAGATAGTTTTATGGATTTTGGAATTATTTTCTAATTAATGGACAAGATCGATTCAATTTAATCAGTTTTCTATGAATTTGACGGTGTAAAAGTTAATATTTTTGGTTTAATTTCTGCTGTCTTGTATTTATTTGAAATTATAAATAGAACTTTTGACAAGTCGGTTCTACATATTTATTAAACATCGGACTAAATTAGATAATAAAATAAAATCTACCTCACTTATGAGTTTGAACGGATAGAATAGATGCAACCAAAAGGAAGCGAGTCCCTTTCTCCTTTTTAATTTTGGCCAGTGATGGACCAACAAAGTTCGGCCACAAATTTGGTAGTGCAGCTGCAGCACTAGGATACGTAAGTTGATGGTAAGCCTCTATGATAAGGCATTAATAAAAGTGATTGGGGCTTAAGAAAGGGGCCTAAAAGATAGGCGATGGTGACACCTCTCAACACAAGACCTCAGATGCACGGGATATCTGATTAATCGCCAAGCTAACGAAGGAAATTACCAAACAATGACATGACTTTTAATCACTATACTAAGGAAGGAAATTACCAAATAATATGACATGATAGGGGTAGCATAGTTCCATTAAATTAAAAAATACTGCCCTCTCTCGACTCTCATACACATATACAAAAGGAAAAATCTAAAAAGAAGAGATCAGGTTCTGCCTACCCCCCACCATATAGGCAGCACTAGCAGTCATATATATCACCACTCAAAATGGAATCGAATTCCCAGCTTTTTCACATTGGAGGAAGAAAAACAAAAGCAAAAACAAAGAAACCCTAATGGGGTTTTGCCTTTGCAGATGTTTTCCAATTCCCTAAACAACCCAAATGTCATATTACATGCCTACCCCACCCATATTCCCGACCATGGTAAAATTTTATAATCAAAACCCCCCACCAATGTGTATCTCCCTCCCTTGTCCTCCTCATTAGCCTTTAGCTGATCAACCCCACAGCAGAAAAAACACTGAGAACAAGAGAGTTGAAGCCAGAGAGCAAAACAAGCAGTTTGTGCCTTTCATAGAAGCCACACCACCAGTATTGTCGGTGAGGCTGCCACTCCCGGTGGGGCTTATCCCAAACACTGATGAGGGAGATGTGGTTCCTGTGGTTGGAGTGGTTCCCGTGGTTGGAGTGGTTCCTGTGGTTGGAGTTGTGCCTGTTGTCGGAGTTGTGCTTGGAGTTGTGCTTGGAGTTGTGCTTGAGTTTGTAGTAGGTGTAGAGCCAGTTCCTGCTTGGCTGAACAAAAGAGATGAACAACAACAAAATCCAGATTCAATCCAACACATGGTATAATAAAATATAAAAATTATGTTAAGGGTGATAATTTAATTTTCTGCTAATTACATATACAAGCTGAAAGATTAAACAGGTTGCAAGGTAAGCAAAGGCCAAAGGGGACCTTAATTATAGTGGCATGTGTAGTAAAACATATGTCCAGCTGAGATCAGTGAGATCGAAATGTCTAGATGCAGGAAGAAAGAGGGCAAAGAGCTTACGATATATCTACTAAATGACAGCTCACAGCTGTGAGTCTGTGAAATCAACCTAAGACATTATTAAGTTAACTAATGGAGGGGCCTGGTAGATCTACTTTTCTTAATGACTGTCCCCAAAAATGCTCATGAACTCTTGAAAATTACTCTACCAGTTGTTGATGCTTATTCAGAACAAACATTCAAGTACAGAGTTGAGATGTTGTACCTATCATCAACCCCCACATAAATTAGAAGAAAATACAGGGGAGCTATATTCTTGACAATGGGATGAAATTCAATTCA
This sequence comes from Prunus fruticosa, assembly GCA_018703695.1. Lineage (NCBI taxonomy): Eukaryota > Viridiplantae > Streptophyta > Magnoliopsida > Rosales > Rosaceae > Prunus > Prunus fruticosa. The sequence goes on along the minus strand of CM031917.1, from coordinate 42,246,040 downwards.
ACCATCATAAACAAAGGAATTTTTGCGGTAGAACAATATTTGGGCAAAGGAAATAAATCCACATATGTAGAACAAGAAAGCTTTTTACACACTAAAAAAATATATTGCAGACCAGAACTAAGAACTCTGTTCCAAAAGCAAGGTTTTTTAATTTTTTTGGTATTTTCTTTTTCTTTCCAGTAGGTGAGAAAATGGGAAAATGCATTTAAAGACATTGACAAAATGCTCACTAAAATTTGCTAAGTCAAGATTCAATATCAGACATAAAAGCCATGACACCTACCTGGCACTTGAAGGATAAACACAGGTGGAAGTGGAACTTGAGGCTGTTAATCACCAAGAAGGAAAAAAAAAAACACAGAAAAAAAAAAAATCAGTGATTACGAGCAAAAAAAAAAAAATTGTTCAAAGCAGGTGAGAGGCCTAGAAGGATTGAACTTACTTGGAGCAGTTGGGCTCTGTGTAGCAGCGCCTGCAAAATCGCAGCTCTGCGCAGTTTGGCCCTTCCTTTGGAAATAGCTGTTGACAGCATAGTTGCAGTGATCTTTGATAGTGTTGGGTTGGTAACACGCACCGCTTTGAAGTATGGGAGCACAGTCAGCTCCAGCTCCACAAGCATAATCCAGTGCCTTCTGGAGGGCCGAGTCACCAACTCCATCTTTACATATGCAATAAGTAGCACCTATCCCAGAAAAGGCAAGGAAATCAGTTCAATTTTCTTCAAAGGAAATGAAAGCATTAAATCCAGATAAAAGAAAATACTTTTTCCTTTCAAGAAAACCAGAAAGAAAGGCACTTTCAAGAACAATTTTTGGCCACATACATGAGCTCTAATGTACAAAGTAAAGGTGTTATCATGGAGACATTTATCAGATGGGGTGAGAAAACAGAGCAAGAAAACAAAAGAGAAGAAAGATTAAAACTTTTTCACTTAGGAGAAGCTCTTCCTTGATGGGAATTAAAGGGTTGCAATGATCTACAGCCTTCACATCTAAGAACTAAGATTGTGAAAATAAAGAAAAAGAACTATATACACTAAAGCGCAATCCAGGAGAGCTTACTTGAATGGCCAGTCAGGGCCAATAGAATCACTATATACACTAAAGCAGCCATGATTGATGCAAGATTAAGAGAAAATGATAGTTGGTTGAGCTAGAAATGAAGATGGCTCCGGAGAGAGAGAGATAGTGTGTAGAGAGAGAGAGAGAGAGAGAGATGGTGCTGTGATGTACAGAATGGAGATTTCTAGTAGGCAAATAATATGAGAGAGAAGGACGGTGGGTATCTATATTTGATATGGTTTTAAACCTTTTTTTAATTAAGCTTGTTTTTTAAATTATGTGGCAGAATGCTGCTTTATAATATAGTTTATATCTGTTAGGAGAGAGTGTTCTAGGGAGCTGAGCAAGCTGATGGCTTTTGTCATGTACTTGACTGTTTGTGAACGGTCTTAAACTCAAGTGAGTGGTCAAAAGTTAACCCAACCTGGTTTAACCTGGCTAGGTTGGTACTCTCTGGCGGCCCCACCATGAGGTTCATGGAGATCTTTTTATGCTGTGTGTTGTCACAATGAGCTAGCACTGTGGTGTCCTATTTTTTGCTTTGATTGGGGATATCAGGCATAAGCATCTCATTTTTGGCATGCAATCACTATCTCTGCTGCGCACATGGCTTTTGCATATTGGTGAATTCAATTTTTATTGGGGTACAGATGGGTGAATTGAATTTGCTGCTGCTTTTTCTCTATCTTTATTTCCAAGTTTCTAAAACTACATTGAAAAGTTTCAGCCCAAAAGCTACAGATGGATCATCCCCAGCTGCCAAACCAAAACCTTTTCTCTATTCCTTTCCCATCTCATAAAGCTTGGCATGCACAAAATTTGACTAAATATTTGTTATAATGTGACAAAACATATGTCTAATAAGGTCAGTCGTTCATCCATGCATAAGTGATTTCTAATGGAATGAATTAAGCATGTGACATATCCTATAGGAAGTACCCAAGACCAACAAAATGACTCTTCATTTTATTTGATTCTTAATTGGGTTAGCCTAGTCTCTTGGTCCTAAATCATTGCAGAGGATTTTGGCTTTTGGTCGACATACTCAACCTTAGTATCGCTTGAAGTTGAACTCAAAGGCATGCACCTCCACTCCCAAGCCATGCCACACATGTCAGCAGCAGCAGCATACAAGTATTTGAAAATAGGGTAACACGAAGAAACCAATGGAGTGATGACTCGACACTTATGACGCATTTCTTCATAAAAGCCAGTCTGAAACAGCACAGAAGCCAATAGCCATGCTTTTTCCAGTCACCATATTAATTCTATTCAACAATATCAGTGTGAAACATTCTACAGGAAGAAAGAAAGAAGAAAAACACTAACACTATGTCGGTGCTCTGCAAAATCTCAAGAATATCACGAAACATGAATGAAAGTTAATCAAAAGGGTTTAGTTAAGTCATTAAGTTTTAATTTTGTATGAAGTGGGTCAATGCAAGCAACTGTATTAGGTGGGGGGAGAGGCCAAAAGGAGAAACACTAGACATGCATTCTTTGAAATTCTGTGGTTGCTTTTGGATGACTTTATTGGATGAGTCTCGAAAGTGTTTGATTGGGGATTTGAAATTCCGAACCGGCCCAAAGGAGAATAACTGGACCACAGAAACAAAAGGCAGATGCTCTCTCTCTCTCTCTCTCTCTCTCTCCTAAATGGAATAGAACCTTCAGCAACAGTAAAGTTCACAAAGAAATCAATCAAAGTCTTCCTTTGCTACCTTAACACCACTTGGAAAAAGAAACACTTTTTCTCCTTCTTTTTATTCGGTTATGAAATTCACAACAACAAAAAGAAAAACCAAAAAAATGTTGTGATCATTTGATCTTTACCAACATCCAAGCCGTCCATGTGATGATGTTCTCATCAAACTGTTTGTTAAGCTTGCTGGCTTTGATCTGCGTGGCCCTCTTGGTCTTTTTGTTTGTTGTGTTAGTCTTGACAGCCGATATGTAAGCATGCAACGCATGCTTGTGAAAATGTTTTACTTGCAAGCCTTGTTAATGATCGTCTTATTCTGAGTTTTTCAAGTTGATTTGCTGTAATGCAAAACCAATTTGGCTGACAACTGTGTTATTAAAGAATTAACCAAAAAGCCAAGAAAATAATATAAAATAATGAGGAAATTATTCTTAATTACCAACTTCAATCATTAAAGTAGTTTAGTATTACTTATCTTATTGATCTTGGTATTCCATGACGGTGATGATAGAGATAGATTCACGTGATGAGATACAACCGGCGACACCCAAGAATATCTCCTACATGAGAGCAAAAGCATGATTCAGTGTACACTTGGGTAGGAGACGGAGCCATTGGGTTTCACAGAAAATTAGCAACTCATTGGGCTTGTATAGCTAAAATGGGCCTAAAGTTTGAGCCGAGTGCAGTTTTTGTGGTTTCTAGTGAGAGCCCATAAGAACTCTAAAACTAGGCCCAAAAAAAAAAAACAGACTATACTACTGATAATATCTAAAATGCCATTAGAAATTTCAAATTACCATACTACCCTTCCCAGAAGCGGGCCGCACAGCACGATAACCATTTTACCTTTCTGACCACGATACAAACCTCAAAACCCTAAACTAATCACAGTCCACTCGCACTGTCACTGAGCTCCAACAATGGCGACACAAATGGCGATCCTCGCACGCACGCGAATGCTGGCCAAAACCCTAAACCCGAACCCAGTATTCAAGACCATCACAACCTTCTCATTTCTCTCGCAGGAGCTCCAACTCGCCGAGCCAACTCATCCCATCCCCTCGACCCCGCTCCCTCCGAACCCAGCCTCCGGAAGCCCCTTGTACAACGAGAACTGGCGAAACCCGATCCCCAACTCGTCCATGACTCAGTCTCTGCTCCCCATAGGGTTCCTCAACCAATCCCCTAGCTCTCGCATCCATGCCCTCTCGCAAACCCTAGACGTGCAGAGCCTAATGAATGTGTTCGCAGATTGGATGACCTCGCAGAGATGGGCAGACATGAAGCAGCTGTTCGAGTTTTGGATTCGGTCTCTGGACAAGAACGGGAAGCCCAATAAGCCCGATGTGAACTTGTATAACCATTACTTAAGGGCCAATTTGATGACCGGAGCCTCACCTGGGCAGATGCTCGATCTGGTCGGGCATATGGAGGACTATGGCGTCACGCCCAACACGGCATCGTTTAATCTTGTCCTCAAGTCCATGCACCAGGCCAGAGAGACCGATGCAGCTGAGAAATTGCTCGAAAGGTCAGCTCTTTGTGCATTGTGGTTATGATTCTGTTAAGCTTTCGTTATCTGTTTTTCTTACATTAATGAAATGGTGATTTGCATTTAGTCATAACTTGTATAATTAGTGGAAGAAAGTTGTCATGTTGAACTACTGATTGAGGCCGTTTGTGTCTTTAATGTATGCATTCATATTTCATGAATCAGTTTCACTTTAATGTATCAGGATGTTGCAGACAGGGAAGGAATCTCCGCCTGATGATGAGTCATATGACTTGGTTGTCGGCATGCTGTTTCAAACAGACCGAATTGATGCTGCCTTGAAATATATAGATTTGACTTTAAAATCTGGTTATATGTTGTCAATGGCGGTGTTTAGAGATTGTGTACAAGGCTGTGCCGAAAAGGGAAAGCTAGATATCTTGGTTTCAATAATTGACAAGTGCAAGGTATATGATTCAAACCGTAGATATTTAGACTGAGGAGGTGAAAATTCTGCTTGATGTTTCCTCATGTAAGTTTGTTCCTTTTTATGTTATCAGTCAATGGATCAGAACAAAGCTCTTTGTCCGCCCTGGAACATATGCAACTATATTGCAGAAGTTGCTCTGCAAGTTGATAACAGCAAGTTAGCATTTCATGCTTTGGAGTTTATGGCCAAATGGATTGCCAGGGGTGAGCAAGCAAGACCTGCTGTTTTTCTTTCTGTAGATGAAGGATTGCTCGTGTCGGCACTCGCAACTGCCGCTAGGACGCACAGTACTACTCTACTGGATGCATCGTGGGCAATCTTACGGCGCTCATTGCGCCAAAAGAAGGCCCCTAATCCAGAATCTTACCGTGGGAAGATTTGTGCCCTTGCATCGCTAGGGAGTCTACAAAGAGCATTTAGTACTCTTCATGAATATGAGTCTGCTTATGGCAATTCTGATAAAGAAGAGGAACTGTTCTCTCCATTTACCTCTTTACATCCCTTGGTTGTGGCATGCTCCAAGGGAGGTTTTGAAACTTTGGACTCAGTATGTCCTTCTTTCTATCTGCTAGTACTCGTCTTATCCATTATTCTATTATTTTAATTTTGTTGTTTATTCTGGTTGATGAATATATGGACCTTAATATCCTGACTCACAAGACATGCGATGTATCATACGTGACTATGTTCTACGCATATACAGTGAATGCTTTTATGAAGTTTTCTTTTGCACCTTTCTAACTTGAAACTTACTGGTATGCCCCAGGTGTATTATCAACTAGAGAATTTGAGCCGTGCAGACCCTCCTTACAAGTCTGTTGCTGCTTTGAATTGCATCATATTAGGTTGTGCAAATATCTGGCACATCGAGCGAGCTTACCAAACTTTTGACGCAATTAGTTCCAGCTTTGAATTGACCCCTGATATTCATTCTTACAATGCTCTCATGTATGCTTTTGGAAAGTTCAAGCAGGTGAATTGCATTCTATCTCTCATTAGCCTTTTCAGCAGTTGTGCCATATTCTTAGGACTGGCGTCTCTACCTTCTTGTGTGGAGCCAGTTGGGGCAGAAATATGAGTTTCTTATGGGCCTGCATCACACCCATAAGAGTCAAAATTTGCATTTGCATCACACACGTAAAACATGCTAACACCTTACTGAACTATTTGTATGATTGTATGGCAGACTGTAGAAGCTTCAAACGTATTTGGGCACTTGGTAAGTCTGGGCGTCAAACCCAACGCGAAGTCATATTCGTTACTTGTAGATGCTCATCTCGTCAACAAAGATCTAAAATCTGCTCTCTCTGTGATTGATGACATGGTAACTGCATTCTTTTTTGTGATTGATGGGCTCACCTTGCTCATAGTACATATTTTGCTGTCTCTGTGAAGAATTTAACAAGTGTTTGGACAGGTTAATGCTGGATTTGAACCATCAAGAGAAACATTGAAAAAGGTCAGAAGGCGATGTATGCGAGAGATGGATTATGAGAGTGATGATCGTGTAGATTCCTTGGCTAAAAGGTTCAAAATTCAAATGGGTTCAGAGACTCGCAGGAACATTCTGTTTAATCTCAATTACAGCACTGGATATGCGTAATAGATATAGGTAAATTTTGACACATGCTGGGTCTGGGAGGGGAGTGGTACTGAAGAAACACTAGATGTTTTCTTTGATGCCCCTAACTGGGTCTCTTGCATCAACCGCATTTCTGATTGGTGATTATGCTTCTGCTTGCAGGTTGGCTTCATTCTGGTTTGGAAATTTGACTGCAAAAGTGATTCACTTCGTACTCATATGATCGTTCCTATGTAACTTTCATCCGCATTGTATATTACCTGATTGTGCTCCATCAAGGCTTGGCAGGATGAATGCTAGGATAATAGCCTCCTAGATCCTAATTTTTTAAAATCTTTTTTCTTTCTTATGTATTTCTTTTGCTTTTTGGGGAAAATGAAAGAGTAGATTGTTAGACGGGAAAGGAATCCTTAAGTTGCCAATAATTGTAGGAAAATGTTTTTTGCTCAAGATGTCTCGCAGGCAGTCCATTTATTTATGTCGCTATTTTTTTCGTGGGTTTTCTTTCTTCACATATTTCAGCAACGTGAATTGCATAACTAAACTGAGTGTAACGACAATTGCATGCCAAAAGTTGGCTTGGTTGTGTGGCTGGTTGAAAAATGCATTGTAGCACAAAATCAACCTTAATTTGCGATAATTGTCCACTAAACGTTTATTATCGCTCAATGTATTTCATTAGACTAATTAGGATGACTGAGACGTGAGAGGATGTGCAACGCTGAGGTTACTATGGCATTGAAAATTCTGTGAAGAAAAGTAGACACCTATTCAGAGATTTTAAGCGCCAGCAAAAAAGTGGCTTTGCTTTGCTATTACAAAAGTGATCAAGTCTCTTCGGAGATCACTTGCAGTTTGGTAACAATACAACACCACATTTGAAAATCCAATGAGCTTTTCAATTTCGTAATCTCCTGATGCTTGTGACTCAAAATTATTATTTTTTCTCATTATTTCTCGGAGCTTTTATTTCGCGTAAGCATCCACCACAAACTAGCCTCCTAAGTTGATCCCCCAATTCAAACAGGAGCATCAACTCTGTGCTTAGCACCCTCATCCAATGCTCTAAACCTATGAGGTGGAAATTGCAGCAGCCTTCTGAAATGTAAGATATAAGATTCACTCATGTGAGTTCAAGCGAAAATGGGTACTTCAAAGGGAACAAGAAGTTCATTGCTAAAAAGAAACCTAAAAATAAAATAAAATAATTTACCCGTTTTTGCTCTTCTATGTTTGCTTTAATTAGGGAGTAGATGGCAACACCAGCAATTGCTATTGCAGTACCAATCCCAGTCTGTGTAGAGATCTTGTTGCCTGCCAAACATGGAGCCAATAAACGATGAAGACATAATACAACGCTACTCGTGTTCACACTGTTTGACACACTGCGTTATCAATATATCTTCACTGAGAAACTGAGTGTGTGATGGCTGGCTTCTGCTTAAAAAGGTCTGAGGTGCATGTGATTTGAATAAGGTAAGCAACAAGCACCACGATAAAGAAGCCAATCACATTTTAGGTAAAAGCACTTACCAAACACAACAATGGAGAAACCAATCACAAAGACACGCTTCAACACATTTCCAACAGCATGCGTTAGCGGTGCAACCCGTTCTAAAGTGTTAGTAGCAAGCTGCAATTGTAACCCCAGAAGTAGTTAATGATCAAACACCATGTTTTTGTATAGTTTAGGTTGAAGGAAGAGTTAGATGCAGCATGTCAATAGCTTACCTGATTGTACAGATGATAAAACATTCCGATCCAGAATAAATCAGACAAGAATTTGTAAAGGCCTACTTTGGCAATAGCATCCCTAAATCCATATTGCAGCAGTTGGGGTCCCTCAATCTGACATCAAAACAAAGCATCCAACAGTTCTGTCTGAGTATCTTTGGTTGATTAAGAACAATTTCAATACTTGAGTTCAATTTCTGTGAAAAAGATGGACTCACAAGTAGTGCTGGCGGGATGCAAACCAAGAGAGCAATTATTGAAATGTAAGCATACACATTTGTACTGTCCATTCCTGTCTGTTGAAGTAAAAAATATATTTTAATTGATCAAGATCAAATGTAAGTGCAAACTCCATTAAGGGAAATCCTATTTTAGAATTTACTCTGCACTACCAAAAAAAAAATAAAAATGGCTTGATTAGATGATGCTTACCATTGTTTTTTTCGAATAGATACTTCTGTAGGTGAATGCAATGTTTGAAATCATTGCACTACCAAACCCAAGCCAGTTGAAGGAAAGTTCAGTCAATGATGCCATGGACACACCTAAAATAGAAGTTAACTTCAGTAAATATAAAAAGAGGACCAGCTCTCTGCTGTCCTCAAATTTTGAGGGGTGCTCTGGCCATTTCAGCTTTAAAAAATTTGCCACCGACATATGCGTATGCTATAATTGGCATGTGAGAGTAATATGATCAACATGTCAGAGAAAGGAAGAAAATGAAATGGAAGAAGTTCAAAGATTAAAGAGTTACCAATAACAACAGGGGCCAACGATAGCCACAGGGACAAGGGAATGTGTTGGCCTAAAACAAACTGAGACGCAGATGCATTGAAGAAGGGCTCCAGGGCTGCAGACATATATAAGGTAAGCTGCTGTAAACTTGATTGTCCCTCATTTTTACTCAAAATGCAAAGTTAGAGATCATACCTTTAATGGTATGTGTGAAAGACACAGCAACAGCTGCAAATGAAACATTGGACATGACATGTCCAAGGGCATGACAGAATGCAACTGGGGTCAGTAGTGCCAACTGCTCCTTATCAATGGGCTGGATGGACAACAAATTTACAGCGTTTAGTGGAAACCATATTGTGGCTTGAAGAGAGAAGACAACAATTGCAGAAAGAAACTGATACTTACTGCCCGCTTCGGTAGGCCAATGGACCAAGAAAATGATAATTACATATCATTTTGTACCCTTCTAATTTATGATTTGGTTATGTTTTTGAGTTAAACTTGTGCTTTTAATAAGTTTTGTGTTTGTTTCAGTGTGATAAGCTTGAGACTCACTAATTGCATTTTGGAGACAAGTTAGCTCAAAACGGTGTCTGCAGATCAGTCAACTTCATGGATTGGACTGTACTTGCTCAAGAAGAACCAGATAATTATCCATACATCATTAGAAAGATACGGAAGTCTAGTTTATGTAGAATTTTACGGTTCATGATTCCGAGTCTTCTAGAGAAAGTTATACATGTTTTGGCAACTTAAGGTCAAATTCGGCAGCATCTGCGTTACTGGGCCAAAAATCACATTTGAAGGCCTTCCCGATTTTTCCTTGAGTTGGGCTGCATATGCTTGGAAAGATAATTCAAAGAGCTTTAAGATTCATATTTTTCCAGATTTTTCAGGATGGAGCCACAAGCCCAAAACGAGCCCACAAGCTGGCTGCAATGCATTGTCATGCATGACATATGCATGATGAAGTGTTGTTGATTGTGGGAAAGTTTGGTAAAACATATTCAATACCTATATTTGAGTGGAATTTTGCAGCAGCCAAATGAGCCAAAAGATGATGAAGTGGAGGTTGCAACACTAAGCCTAAAGACACGAGGAATTGTTTTCAAATGCAATAGTGTGTTAGGTGAATTAAGTGTTATAAGTTGGTGAAGTGAGTGTGGTAGGTAAACCTATTGTATAATTCAGATTTTCACTTCCCCTAGGCCTATAAATAGGGAAGTTCTCTAAGCTTGTAAACACACCTCAAGGGGGGGAGCTCTCAAACACTTCTCTAGAGCTCCCTTCCCTTCTCTCCCTCAAATTCTCTTAGTTTCCCTTTTGTAGTTCTCAATTGTTGTAATAAGATCATTCTACTTTTCTTTTCTCTTCTTCTAAATTCTCCAAACACTTCTCTATTCTCTTTCAAAGTTCTCCATGCTCTAAAACATTTCCCATGTTCTCAAACACATGCTCTTCCAAAATCCACAAAGTTCTCAACACCATTTTCCCTTCTCTTCCAAAAGTCTCCATGTCTCAAACACTTCACAAACACTTTCTCTCCATTCCCTAAGTTATCAAATTCTCCAAGTTCACAAACATTTTCCAAGTTCTCAAACACATTTTCCCTTCTCTTCCAAAAATCATCCAAGTTCTCAAACGCTCTCTTCCAAATTCTCAAAGTTTTCAAACACTTTCTCTTCCAAAATCCTCAAGCTTTCCAAACACTTCTCTACTCTCTTCCACATTTCCCTTCTCTTCCAAAATTCTCCAAATCTCTCAAACACTTTCCTTCCTTCCTCAAATGCTCTCTTTAATGTTCTCTAAGTTGTAATTTATTTTTCTTGTAATGTATATTCTTTCTTCTTGTTTTGTTTCTTTTGTTTTCATTTTTGTTTTGTGTAGGAAAATTGAATTGGAATATTCAATCACCAATCCCTGTGGAATCGACCTCGCACTTACATACGCTAAACTACCAACGGTTCGTGCACTTGCGAGTATCACAAGTTGATGATGCAGCTGAATCCATTTTGGTGCAGCTGAATCTACACAACATCATTCCGGCGGTAGCTAATTTGGTATAAGCACGAAAAATCATGTAATCATTCTTGATATTAAATTCGTGAAGATCTTGAATTTATTGTAAAAATATTTCATTATATAGTATGCTGCATGTGTTTGGTTTGTATTCTTGTAGTGATATATATATTATATGAACGCATTTTTTGGGACTGGAGAGTCGGGATTAAGTTCTTTAGAAAAGTGAAAATTATATCTAATACAATTAATTTGATTTGGAAGGATTAAAACCCATTAAATTTATCAAAGTGGTTAATATTCTTTTAAATACATATAAATGCACCAATACTAAATGCGAGACTTCGGATCCTAATGGGGTATGCCTCAAGACGTTTCTAAACCCTAAACAATCGAAATGCCTATCTACCAAGTACACACCACCTCCCTTATGCTCCCTAGCCTTCAGCTGTTCAACCCCACAACCAGGGACGGATTCCAGGGGTCAACATCCGACGGCTACTTGATATTGATTTCGGAAGCTGAGGTACATTCATCTGACCAATGTACCTTGAAAGCATGGGAAATTGAGTTGCTAAGACTTGCCTAGTTTCTAGTTTTACTGAAATTGTAAACAAAAAGAGACGAGAAAAATTAGATAAGGAGGAGATTTTAGAACGCAAAGATTCAAATAATTCATCAAGTTTGAACATATCAACAAAAATCATCAAGAAATTGATAGATCCTAAAACAAGATTGATGCCGACAGATTGACAAAAATCCTCAAGAAACTGATAAACCCAGAAACAAGATCAATTTTTGGAACCAAATGACAAAGTTAAAACTTGAAAAAGAACAGAGCCCAATAATTAATCAAATCTATTGTTCTAGCAATTAGAACACAAAATGGCAGAAAAGTCATCAAATTTAAACAGATTTTAAACAAAACAAAACTAGAAAACACAAATCAATGATTCAGACAATTAATTTAACGAAATGAATTTTAAACTTGAACAAAAATAGAGCCCCAAAAAACCATGTTTATGCCAGAATATTGGCAAAGTACAGTGATTGTTCAATTTCCAAATTTCTACATTTCTAAAACCCAGCTAGAAAGATCATAACTTGAAAAAGAACAAATTCCCAAGATACGTTTACAATTAATACCCAAATATGGGAGTTGAAACTGATATGGGCAGGGGAGGTATCTGGGCACTCTGTGTTAAGGCAGAGTCTGCGCCTTTTTTTTTTTTTTTTCTTCCCAAAACGTGAGACAAAACGACGTGGTTTTGGGATTTAAAAAAATGATAATAAAAACATTAGTAGAACGACGTCGTTTTGACATCGAGGAAAAACAAAAGAAGAGGAAGCGCGGTGGAGAAGCAGATTGTGGCTCTTTGGGGACTTTCATCAAACACTTTGCACGGGTCAATTTTCTCCCATTCCATGGCAGATTTCAGAGGTTGCAGGGGTCACTGACCACCCTTGCCGCTCTCTGGTAGATCCCCCCCCCAGGCAGCAATAACACTGCGAACAAGAGAGTTGAAGCTAATTATATATAAAAGCTGAAAGATGAAAGATTATAACAATGTTGTAAGGAATAAGCAAAAGGCCAAACGGGAACTTAATTGGTGGAAAATAATCGTATTTACAATTAATTAACACAAGTCACGCATGTGTATATTTCTAAAATAAAAAATAATGACATGTCATTGGATTTGGATGTAGCAAAAATCAATTTGAATCCTACGCAAATATAAAAATCGAACCATTGGAATTCAAATTGTATAAGGATTTTAGTGAATCAAGAGTTATCTTATCTGTTTTTCCAGGAATCAGGATTTATCTTATCAGAAAAACAATAAAATGATACTAATTCAGATATGGTTAGGGTTCTTTCTTTCTTTTGGATTGTTTCTCGTTTTCCTATAAATGCCAAGCCAACAGACCCTAGAGTATAGCATCTCGATCTGGGCTTTTTTTAAAAAAAGCATAGCGTCTCTTGGTTTCTTTTCTGCCTCTTAGCTAGAGTACAATATTCAGGTCTTTCGATGGCCAGAGAAAGTGGCCCAAGGAAATTGGTAAAATCAAGATGTGTACATATAAACGCGGAGCTCCCAACTGGAATCATATTCTATCATATACTCCCACAGCTACCACAGAGAGGCTCTGATGCGGTGCAAGTACGTATGCAAGTCTTGGTACTCCCTCATCTGCAGTCCTTCCTTTGTCACCGACTTCAACGACAGAAAACAAGAGCAACACTAACTTCCTTTTCCAGAAGAATACCCGCTTGTTCTCTTCAAAGATAGAGGAGCAACAAGGAGAGAATAATATTCTAATTCCAACACCCATCGCCCAACTTCCACTCCCAACTCGGAGCAAATTTCTCGAACGTCATCCTGATCTTGTGGAGTATATTCTAAATCCAGGCACCTCTGCCGAACTTTCATACCTGAGTCGATGCGAAGCTTTTGAATGTCATCCGAATCATGTGCAGAGTGTCCATGGCTTGGTTTGTGCATCCTCTAGGTGTGGCCCTTCTTCATACTTAACCCTAGCACTCAAGAGTCCATCGAACTTCCATATATAACAGAAAATTACCGCTTGGCATCCGCTACATATAACTTCGGCTTCAGTCCACTGACCAACGAGTATAAGGTTCTCCAGATCTTGTCATTTCGTCCCAATAGTAGAATTGATATTCGGTTCAACGTATTCACCCTAGGTAGGGATTCTTCATGGAGGCCATTGCAGGTAGACCCTGCCGACCTTCCTTTTGATGCTCGAGATCATTCCTATTATGAGATACAAAAAGGGAGAAGTCCTGGATGTGTGTGTCTGAATGGGGCCATACACTGGATCCATGAGACACAGAAAGTGATAGTGGTATTTGACGTTAAAGAGGAGACCTTCAAAGTGGTGCCACTACTTGAAGAATATGCGCAAGAGCTTCATCCAGATAATCATGTACTCCGCAATAGGGTTGCTTGGCATGCAAGTGTTGTTGAGGTGGAAGGATGTGTGGGTGTGTTTGTTAACAAGTCGTTGAGAGAGAACAAGACAGTGTTATGGATTTTGAAGGACTACCAGAACCTTGTGTGGGTTAAGGAGACTATTACCGCCGTGATGCCGATTGGAGAAGGCTATGTTAAAGCTTTGGGTACAATCCATACAGGTGAGCTAGCGCTCGCACTCCATTTTTATGGAAATTCACCAGGATTTGACGACGGTCCACCAAAATTGCTTCTTTATGATATGGAGAGCAAACAATATAGAATACTTGATTTCGTTTTTCCTAATAACATGGGAGTTGCTCGGGGAATACCGATTAAGTTAATTGCTAGTTATGATGATAGCATTGTCCCCTTAAAATGAGATGGATGTTGGCCGGCCTTAATTATAGTTATATCACCGTTTCCATGGAAGTCTCTATTGCTCAATTCTGTAAGACATTTATGCAATTTTTTTTTAGTTGGGATTCTTGGAATGATATTACAAGAAGGCATTTTAGTTCCCAAACGCCCTTGCAATAATAACATGATATAAGCGTACGCGTTAGAATTAAAATCTAAATCTAAATATTGACGCGCTGCTAATGGTATTATTTTATATGCGTTTAAATTGAATCGCGTTATATATTACTAGCAGCTTCTTTCAGAACAGCCTCAGTCATATGCTCTCACACACACACACAATCTGAGACTCATAAAACCCAACTCCTTTCCCAGTTTCAAACGCATTATGTTGTATTATTAACAGCTCCAAGTCATATGCTAAGGAGCAAGCGGCGGTTGATTCCCGGAGCTGAGGTTCTCTCACTAGGGCTAGTCGACAAATAGAGCTTGGCCTCTCTGGGAGAGAAAGAGAAATGTTTCAGCAAACCTTTTTGCAGGGTTTAAAGATGGGGAGGAGTTTGATCGGCATTGTGAATTATCAAGAAACAGAGAACGGTGTCTGGTTTGCCCTCCTAAGAGCATTTCCAGGCAAATAAACCCTTGCCATGGCAAAGGAGGGGCTAAGGCTAACACTATTCACATGAATAGTGGCTGCCCTTGCCATATTAAGCTATGTGTGTTTCATAGAAGAGAAAATACTATGAACCTCTAATTTATAACACTACAAAACTCCAAAGTAGTGTTCACTCATGATTACACTCCAGTCATGAGTACTAGATGGCGCCAGACTAGAGCTCTAACTGTTCTTGGGTCTTGCTCCCTATGGTAATTTATCCCTCATTATTTGCCACGAGAATGCCCACCTGACAAACTCAGAAGGGATTCAAGGTATTCTCACCTAAATCCGTCAACACCAAAACACCAACACCAAAACAATATAAAATGTTGTTTCACATTAAACATTATTTTATAGCCAAATACACCAATCACAACAATATATATTTATGTGGTTATTCACGAATGAATTTCCACCATACATCCACAACATATGTTATATGGTTAAACACCAAAATCTCCAATAATAATAATCAATTCAAAACAAAATAGGTTTCAAATACCTCATGAACCATTGAAGAACAAGTTCATGTGTTTTAAATCAATTAAAACATTTTATAAAATCACAACCAACATGTTAATTATAGCCATTAACATTATCCAATGTCACATTATAATAAATATAATAATTTGTGATTTTACTCACGATTAGGATGGTCTTACTCACCTCTCGTCCAAGCTGCGTCTTCAACAACTTAACGAATCCTCAATCTCAAACCTCAACGAGCAACTCAATCCCCAATAGTACCTAAGCAAAGTACATAGCTCAACTTAGCACAAAACTCCAAAATCCAAGATTTCGTATCTAATGACGAAATTGCCCTTTGGACCAACCGGGATCCAAAGCAATCAAATCTCATCCAACCAACTCCAAAACTGTGACTTACGTGCTGTCGACGTCGAATCATGACCAATGACACCCATTGTCCAAAAGGTCACTATTTGGGTCTCGTGGGTCCCACATGTCTAACCGACACCCCAAACATCCGCCTTGGGCCCATAACCTCGGATTCCAAATCTGATCGCACCAATGGACTCTAAATAGTCCCCACATCACCTTGAGACAATTTGGGCCCAATCCAACGGTCGGATAATTCTATATCGCACGATCGAATGGCTATCGCTCGCCTTAACTTTGAAATTTGATAACTTAAGATCGGGATGTCCAATCGTCAATCTGTCTGAACCTACAGACTCCTCACAACACCAGCTACAACATAATTAAAATTGAACACGATCCAACGGTCCAGATCATCTTCAATCAATGGTCCAGTTTTGTGAGGCTCAAAATCGTCGATTAAACGACAGAATCTCAACAATTTAACATGTTCAGTAACTCCAGGACTACATTCTGTTTCTAAAGCCCTAACTCAGAATCCCCACCGTGCGCCGCCACGCGTCGCCACCGTCGGTGTTGGTTGGGTTACCATTTCTGCGACGGACCAACCCTAGAGTCGGGGTCAAGACCTATGCCAAAATGTTCGTAATCCTGATTAGAACAACTTTGATTCTTACCTCAAGGTCGAATTCGAAGTGTAAGTGGCTCAAACCGCCGGTTGAAGTCGTTGACTTCACTATTGACGAACCAACTTTGCAGGCACCACCGTGCCTTCACGGTACCTCCAATGACTCCGATTCTTCCTGGGTTATATTCACAAGATAGCAGGCTTTCTATGTGGGTTGGTGGTGTCGATCACCTCCACCGTACGCGCGCAGCAGCAGCCGTCGAAAATCGCCTCTCCGACGAGCTCTCAAACCTCCGGGACCCAAATGAGAAAACTGAATTGCACAGGAGCCCTCCACAATTTATAAACCAAAATCTGTCACTGTTTAGTTTTTGCAAATAAATCCCTAAAACTTCAAACGAGCATAACTTCTTCGTTTCAACTCGGATTCACGAACCGTTTGCGCCTACGCGTTCGTGAGATCAATCTCGAATTTTCCAATTCAAAAATCATAATTTTCTCACTTCAATTTCTTATACTTCCTTTGAAAAATCATAAACTTAATCATAAATGTATTTTTGTCCCAATTTGATTAAACTCACTTAATTCCAATATTTTTACATCAAACCAAATTCATAAAACATCCAATATTATCATCCACCTCATATGAATTTTTGAAATATTAATAACAACAAAATCCCAATTTTGAGGTTATTACATTCTACCCTCCTTAAAGGAATTTCGTCTCGAAATTCAGCCGCACTTGGCTTCAAACAACAAGTTCGAGTATACTTCCTTCCCTTGATTCCGTTTTCAACTTTGAAATCGACTCAAACTTCTGATTCTAATCATCCTCTTCAGATGTTATAATCATCACCAACCAACCATTTACCATACCAACAATTTAATGGCAATATGACAACCATAAATCCACAAAACAAACACCTCATTTCATTTTCAAACCCGTACAACCAACATTAGTTGAAAATTGAAAGCAAGTTTAAAATGTACAATCCTTCGAAAGTCATCTTTAAACATTTTCGTCTCCTTCCAGGAGACTAAGGCTAATTAGAGTTTCATCTCCCTCTGCCTCATCATCAGCTCCAGAAGGCTTCGAACCTACGGCCTCCACTCCTGGTACTATAGGATTTGGCCTTTATACCTCAACAGTGACCTCCACAAGTCTTGAATTCTGGCATTTTGCCATTGATTCCACAATTGTCACACCACGGCTTTCTTATTCGTTGGTCCGAACAAGTGCTCAAAACATGCATGTTTGGCAATCTCACCCCTTTTGTCCTGTTCCTCTCAGACTTTCCCGTTTGTGACCACCACTCGTCCAACGTTTGCAGCATTTCCATGGAATACAAGTCTACCATCCTTGATAGCACATCCTTCTCCTTGTGTTGTCTATGACGATTCTCAACAGCCAAAATGCAAACACCCTTTTCTCTCTGCATTTAGTGCCTCGATTCCTGGATGACACTCAGCAATCATATTCCACATCTTGAGCTTGGCCGAGGTAGGTGATAATAAAGTAGTGCATCCTGATGTAGTTCAAGAGACTACAAAGAAGGTTTCTATCATTAGAGATAGAATTCGTAGAGCATAGAGCCGTCAGAAGAGTTATGCAGAATAAGAATTGGCGGAGTGTGGAATTTGAAGTTGGAGACCATGTGTTTTTGAAAGTTTCACCAATGAAGGGAGTGATGAGATTCGGAAAGAAGAAAGGAAAGTTATCTCCAGATTTGTTGGACCTTTTGAGATTCTAGATAAGGTTGGAGAATTGGCATATCGGTTGGCATTACCTCCAATGATGTCGGGTGTCCATAACGTGTTTCACGTGTCAATGCTAAGGAGGTACGTCAAGGATGCTTCACACGTAATTGATTATGGTACTATTGAAGTCAATGGAGATGCAACTTATGAAGAGGCACATGTACGCATTTTGGACGGGATGACCAAACAGCTTAGAACAGCTCAAGTAGATTTGGTCAAGGTGTTGTGGAGTCACCATGACGAGGGTGATGCTTCTTGGGAATTGGAGTCTGAAATGAGGAGGAAGTATCCTCATCTTTTCGAGGACGAGGCGGGTTGAATTTCGGGATGAAATTCCTTTAAGGAGGGTAGAATGTAATGACCTCAAAAATAATATTTGGTTTTATTATTTTTGTGGAAAATCTTATTAAGCTTTGTGACTATTTTGGGTGTTGTATGAATTTGGTTTGATGTAAAAATATTGGAATTAAGTGAGTTTAATCAAATTGGGACAAAAATATCTTTATGATTAAGTTTATGATTTTTCAAAGGAAGTACAAGAAATTGAAGTGAGAAAATTATGATTTTTGAATTGAAAAATCAAGATTGATCTCACGAACGTGTAGGCGAAAACGGTTCGTGAATCCGAGTTGAAACGAAGAAGTTATGCTTGTTTGAAGTTTTAGGGACTTATTTGCAAAAATTAAACAGTGACAGATTTTGGTTTATAAATTGTGGAGGGCTACTGTGCAATTCAGTTTTCTCATTTTGGTCTCCGGAGGTTTGAGAGCTTGTCGGAGAGGCGATTTCCGGCGGCGCCTGCGGCGCGTACAGTGGAGGTGATCGACACCACAACCCAGATAGAAAGCCTGCTATCTTGTGAACATAACCCAAGAAGAATCAGAGTCATCGGAGGTGCAGTGAAGGCACGGTGGTGCTGCAAAGTTGGTTCGTCAATAGTGAAGTCAACGACTTCAACCGGCGGTTTGAGCCACTTACACTTCGAATTGGACCTTGAGGTAAGAATTAAAGTTGTTCTACTTAGTATTACGAACATTTTGGCATAGGTCTTGACCAGCGACTTCTAGGGTTGGTCCGTCGGAATAGTACCCGAACCACCACCGACGGTGGCGGCGCACGGTGGGGATTCTGAGTTAGGGTTTTAGAGACAGAATGTAGTCCTAGAGATACTGAACATGTTAGTATGTTTAAATTATTGAGATTCCGTCGTTAATCGACGATTTGGAGCCTCACAAAACTGGACTATTGATTGAAGATGATCGAACCGTTGGATCGTGTCCAATTTTAATTATGTTGTAGCTGGTGTTGTGAGGAGTCTGGAGATTCAGACAGATATTGACGATCGGACGTCCCGATCTTAAGTTATCAAATATCAAAGTTAGGCGAGCGATCGCATTCGATCGTGTAATGTAGAATAATCTGACCATTGGATTGGGACCAAATTGTCGCAGGGAGATATCGGGCACTATTTAGAGTCCATTGGTGGGATCGGATTTGAAATCCGAGGTTGTGGGCCCAAGGCGGATTTTTGGGGTGTCGATTAGACATGTGGGACCCATGGGCCCCAAATAGTGACCTTTTGGACAATGGGTGTCATTGGTCATGATTCGACGTCGACAACACATACGTCACAGTTTTGGAGTTGGTTGGATAAGATTTGATCACTTTGGATCCCGGTTGATCCAAAGGGCAATTTCGTCATTAGATTCGAAATCTTGGATTTTGGAGTTTTGTGCTAAGTTGAGCTATGTACTTTGCTTAGGTACTATTGGGGATGGAGTTGCTCGTTGAGGTTTGAGATTGAGGATTCGTTAAGTTGTTGAAGACGCAAGCTTGGACGAGAGGTGAGTAAAACCATCCTAATCATGAGTAAAATCACGAATTATTATATTTATTATAATGTGACCTTGGATAATGTTAATGGCTATAATTAACATGTTGGTTGTGATTTTATAAAATGTTTTAATTGATTTAAAACACATGAACTTGCTCTTCAATGGTTCATGAGATAATTGAAACCTATTTTGTTTTGAATTGATTATTATTATTGGAGATTTTGGTGTTTAACCATATAACATATGTTGTGGATGTATGGTGTAAATTCATTCGTGAATAACCACATAAATATATATAATAAATATATTGTTGTGATTTGTGTATTTGGCTATAAAACAATGTCTAATGTGAAACAACATTTTATATTATTTTGGTGTTGGTGTTTTGGTGTTGGAGTTTTGGTGTTGACGGATTTAGGTGAGAATACCTTGAATCCCTTCTAAGTTTATCAGGTGGGCATTCTCGTGGCAAATAATGAGGGATAAATTACCCTAGGGAGCAAGACCCAAGAACAGTTAGAGTTCTAGTCTGGCGTCATCTAGTACTCATGACTGGAGTGTAATCATGAGTGAACACTACTTTGGAGTTTTGTAGTGTTATAGATTAGAGGTTCATAGTATTCTCTCTTCTATCTGTCAAATAAATGACGTGTGAAAACTACTTTGAAATAAAGAGTTTTGGTGTGGTCACATGTGGTGATCAAAAAGTTCTTTAAATAAAATAAAAGAATTGTGTTTGTGGTGATATTGATGTTTATGATTACCTTGGTTAAACAAGGATTGTGGTGTGCTAATGAAAGTGCATGTGTTTGTATATTATGTGTAATTTGACATATTATACTCTGGACGTGGTTTACTCATACAAGCTTTAAAAAGCTTACCGGGTTGTTCTGGTGAACCTGGTGCACTATTCAATGGTGTAGGGGAAAATCCTGCAGGTGGTAAAGACGTGAGCAGGAGAATTAAGGTGAGGAGCAGGAGGCTCGTTGGTGGTTCCACAGAGTGTAAAGTGTGGTGTGAGAGTGTTGGTGAGTGTTAGACTTCCGCTGTGTGAAATAAGCTCTGAGGAGCATATTATGTAAAATGATGATTGTTCATTTATTATGTGAGTTTGTAATGTAATATTTGACTCAGAAGAGTTGAGTTATTATTGACATTGTGGTTCAGAAAGTGGTGTCGTATCAAGGAAGAAAAATTTAAATTTCTAGGTACTTTTGTTGAAGGTTCAGAGCTTCGCGTCCCGGATTGTTGGTTGTTCTTTTAATTTTGCAGAGTAATTGTTGTTGAAAATTCGGGGCGTGACAGTTTGGTATTAGAGCAAAGGTTCTGCTTCTGATGGAGTGTTAGAGCTTATGGTCAGCTCTGCAGCTTGTTAACTTCTGTTGCTTTGTCGGAACTTTGGGCAAGTTCGAGAGACCTTTGTGGTGTTTAGCTCTAAGAAAGGTTTAGGTGTTAGAGGAATGGATCCTATGTTGTTGTTGTGGTCGTATGTTAATTTCAAGCTTGTTTATTTTGAGATAATACTCAAGTATGGAATTAACAGTTCGCTTGTCTTTTTCCAGAAGGATAATGATTCAAGGCAGAGGCCGAGGCCAAGGCAGAGCTAGTGGTGAGGGCGAAGAGCAAGGAGCTGTAGAGACTACTTTTGAAATTCATGAGGAGTTTGAAGAGGAGATTTAAGAAGAAGCTCCAACTGGTGCGCAATGTGCCAATGGATGATCGTAGCTCGTCTATTTGCAGAGTTCTTGGCGCAGGGGAGCATGGTGTTCCTCCACCACCACCAGTGCCACCGGTGCCACCCGCATATCCTTTCAGAATGTCCCAATTGGTTTATGAACTCAAGAAACTGGGAGTTAAACCCTTTGAGGGTAAAGTGGATCACATGAAGGCGGATAAGTGGATACGGAATCTTGAGAACTACTTTAAGATGTTGCGTATGAAGACGAGTGCAGCTTCCTTTTACTTCCAGGATGAGGCACGAGTGTGGTGGGATACGGTGGAGAGATCATAGAATGTGGATCAGATGGATTGGGAAGAGTTTTTGGCACTCTTTTACAAGAAGTACTTTCCTGATACTATGAAGGAGGAATTACAAATGGAGTTCATAAACTTGACACAAGGGACCATGACTGTGAGGGAGTACGAGGCACGGTTTCCTGAGTTGTCTGTTTGCAGACCCCCTGAGTGAGTTGCAACAAACCCAGAAATTTCAAAGTGGTTTGAATGCTTATGTGCAAAAGATGGTGAGTGGTTTCCGCCACACGAAAATGGTGGATGTAGTGGAGTGTGCAGCTTCTCTGAAGCAAATAATAATGAGTTTAAGAAGGGTCTGGAGGTCAAGAGAGATGTCAAAGGGAAAGGAAAGGCGCAGCACAAAGTAGCACCGCTGGGAATCAGGGAGGTGTTGGTAAGAAGCGGAGGGACGGGGTCCTGACTCCGACAGGAATGAGGCACATGATAAGCAAGCTGGGCCCATTAGATGTTATAACTCCGTGAGGTGGGCCATCTGTCGAAAGCTGTACCAAACCTAAGGCACATACGTGCTATACTTGTGGTCAGCTAGGACATATTGCTAAGAACTGCAAGAGTGAAAACAAACCAGGACAACAACAAAGACAAGGAAATGCGAGAGTCTTTGTCATGGGTCAAAAGGAGAGGAACACTGGTGTGGAAGGTACAATAACTCTCTTTCATAATCTTGTGAGGGTTTTGTTAAAAGAGATAAAAGAGGGTTTTGTTTGATACTGGTGCATCACATTCTTTTATCTCTCGAACAAAACCCTCACAAGATTATGAAAGAGAGTTATTGTACCTTCCACACCAGTGTTCCTCTGCCTTTGACACACGGCAAAGACTCTCGCATTTCTTTGTCTTTGTCGTTGTCCCGGTTTGTTTTCACTCTTGCAGTTCTTAGCAATATGTCATGGCTGACCACAAGTATAGCACGTATGTGCCTTAGGTTTGGTACAGTTTGTCGCAGATGGCCCACCTCACGGAGTTATAACATCTAATGGGCCCAGCTTGCTTAGCATGTGCCTCATTCCCTGTCGTTTAGGCCAGGACCCCGTCCCTCCCTGCTTCTTACCAACACCTCCCTAATTCCCAGTGGTGCTACTTTGTGCTTGCGCCTTTCCTTTCCCTTTGACATCTCTCTTGACCTCCAGACCCTTCTTAAACTCATTATTATTTGCTTCAATAGAAGCTCCACACTCCACTACATCCACCATTTTCGTGTGGCGGAAACCAGTCACCATCTTTTTCACATAAGCATTCAAACCCCTTTGAAATTTCTGGGTTTGTTGCAACTCACTCAGAGGGTCTGCAAAACGAGACAACTCAGCAAACCGTGCCTCGTACTCCCTCACAGTCATGGTCCCTTGTGTCAAGTTTATGAACTCCATTTGTAATTCCTCCTTCACAGGATCAGGAAAGTACTTCTTGTAAAAGAGTGCCAAAAACTCTTCCCAATCCATCTGATCCACATTCTGTGATCTCTCCACCGTATCCCACCACACTCGTGCCTCATCCTGTAAGTAAAAGGAAGCTGCACTCGTCTTCTCAACACCAGTCATACGCAACATCTTAAAGTAGTTCTCAAGATTCCGTATCCACCTATCCGCCTTCATGTGATCCACTTTACCTCAAAGGGTTTAACTCCCAGTTTTTTGAGTTCATAAACCAATTGGGACATTCTAAAAGGATCTCCGGGTGGCACTGGTGGTGGTGGAGGAACACCATGCTCCCGTGCCCGCAAGAACTCTGCAAATGAGACCAGTTGTACGATCATCCATTGGCACATTGCGCATATTTTGCGCACCAGTTGGAGCTTCTTCTCCAATCTCCTCTTCAGACTCCTCATGAATTTCAAAAGTAGCCTCTACAACTTCTAAGAAGGGTTTACCCATAAGGAGGGTAGCTTAGCGGACTATTGAGTCGAAAATAGCTCAAGGCTTAGTTGGTCAGCTTATTGGATCAATGTTCCATTTGACCAGGAACGTGTTTGTGGAGTGCACGTGTTTTGTTGAAATGAGTATTGTCATCATCGTATTTCCAAGTACAAACTCAAATCAGATGTGGGTCATATATGTTGAAAACCATGGATCTACAAGTAGTTCTTCCACATTATCAAACTAAATTGTGGTAAATTTGCGAACTCAATAGAGTTTACCACTGTAGCTTGCTCGTTATTGGTTTCCAGAGCTTGATTGAGGTTTGTCTTCGAAGCTTGCTCATTTGTGTCTCCAACAAGAGCAACTGCACAAGCTAACTGTGATGGTGCTGCATCTAACTGTGCTTGTGTGTTCATCCAACTGTGCTTGTAGTTTCTTCACCTGTAAAGTTCAGAAGAAAAAAAAATATAATAAAATAAAATAACATGGGATATATCTAGTTTCCACAAGTACCGGGTCAAAGGGTAAGTTTTAACCTGTTGTTGGAGATCTAAGATTTGGGAAATACAGCCATATAAGGGATTGGTAACCCTGGCTTGAGCTTCAACTGTCATTGCCCAGGCCACAATGGCGCGCTCACTCATTGGAAGCTTAGATAGAATCTTTAATATTCTTCTTGCACCAAATACACTGTGGATGGAGGAGAAATCCGCAACAGCCCCTTCATGCATGAAATACGGTTTAAAAATGCATCATTTCGTGCATTTTCTTTTCAAGACCCTGCAAGCTCCACAAGGATCAGGTGTTCGAATGGGCATCTGGAGAATCGGTGATAGGGAAAGAAATTGAGGGAAAGATTGCGGAGAAAGCTGAGAGGAGAGGGAGAGATGTTATGGGGGTTGTAGAAAGACATGGAGTGGGCCCAAGCTGAAATTACTGATGTTATTAAAAGCCGAAGGGCTGTGGAGCTCCAAGGACAGCCGAAAGTGCTAGGGTTGTCTACTCATGGAGATGTGGAAACTCGAGGTGGACAAAACGGAGCGGGAAATGGGGGAGGGCGGAAAACACGAAGCGGAAATCACGGAGACCCTAGCTCCGCTACTTTTCTTCCTTTCCATTCTCTCTATCCAAGAGAGTGCATTAAAAGAGCGGCAACTTTCTCGTTTCAGGGAAAGTTATGTGAGGAGCTCGAGGGACTCGTGTCAGAAAAGAAACACGTAATTATGGGGCTTCGGCTCGTTATAATTGTCTGGAGAAGGGAGAGTGGGATAAAAATCACAACCACGCAGAAGAGAGAAAAGAAAGGGAAACAAAAAAAAAGGAAGGGAGAGAGAAAGGAAAGAGAAAGGAAAGAGAAATAATGGCTTCTTCATTCCCGGAGATTTTCTCTCGACCTAAACCTAGCTCAGCCAACACAGACAAGTGGGCAGGGAGCTGCACCCTGCCCGGATGCCTTACTTCGCTTCGTCACGAGGTCGAGTGACAGTAAACGACTCGTTACTCCTAGACAAAGAAGTTGCCATTGGTGTTGTGAGGAGTCTGTAGGTTCAGACAGATTGATGATCGGACGTCCCGATCTTAAGTTATTAAATTTCAAAGTTTAGGCGAGCGATCGCCATTCGATCGTGCGATATAGAATTACCATACCAACAACTGGAGTTTCATCTCAAGTCAATCTTAAAGCCTTGCGCATATGTGTTCTTAGCTCCCAGCAAGAAAGCCTGCGCATTTTTTAACTTTCCCTGGAAACGAGAAAGTTGCCGCTCTTTTAATGCACTCTCTTGGATAGAGAGAAATGGAAAGGAAACAAAAAAAAAAAAAAAACTTTGATGTAGAGGAATGTGCCTTTTGATTGCTATTGTTTGTCTTGTTGAAGTGGTGTTAATTGAATACATGTTTATCTCAGTTTGGTATGCGCGTGTTTAATTAACTGTTGTCTTATCTTCAGTGATGAATTGGACCTTTTTAGAGATATAGACTAAGGCAAGTGAACGGTATAGTTTTGCCATATGGTTGAGGTATACTAAAGGTGATACCGGATTTGGAGATCTAAAGTGTCGAAAGTAAGATGGGTTTACCCATAAGGAGGGTAGCTTAGCGGACTATTGAGTCGAAAATAGCTCAAGGCTTAGTTGGTCAGTTATTGGATCAATGTTCCATTTTACCAGGAACGTGTTTGTGGAGTGCACGTGTTTTGTTGAAAATTCGGGGAGTGACGTTTCCAGGCAGTCAAACCCTTGCCATGGCAACTACTATTTATTTTTTTGTTTTTTTACAACTTTTTTTACTTAAACAATTATTTTGGATAATATTTTCGGGTAAGATTTTTGGGTTCCTACGTGTCAATACTATTCATATCGGATAAGATTTTCGGATTTCAAATTTAAGATAAATTTAAAAAATCAAATTTCAAATAAATTTCACATTTCAAATTTAAGATACATTTCAAAACTTGAATAATAGTAGAAAGAAGAATAAAATGTACGAGGATTTGGTGTTAAAAGTGAAGAGAATTGGTTGGTATTTATAGAAAAAAAATTCAGTAATTTTTTAGTATTTGTTTTAAAATTTTTTGATTTTTTTCATTTTTTTATTGCACAAAAATTGGCTACCGTTGAATTTGAGGAAATATTCTATCGGACAGCCTAGAACACGACACGTGGCAGAGCAATACTGTAGCGATGATATCATCATGACATCAACTCGCCCTCATTTTGGACCTGGGGCTAGACTTGCCCTCGGGCTAACCCAGTTCGCTGGGTCCCACTGCTTGCCCGGGCCAAGTTTTGTTGCTGGAAACATGATTTTGGGCTTGCCCCCAGCCCTCCCCTTGGCTACATTGCTGGAAATGCTCTAAGGACTATAAGATTCCCGGAGGTGGCCAACTGGTAGGGATGTGATATGGAGTGGAAACGTGAAGATAACCAAAGGCCAATTTATCCTCACCGTGTTTTCTTTTCTTTTCGTTTGTGTGTGAATAATTATTTCTGTGCAGAGTCATTCTTTAATTTCTTACAATTTATTCAGGTTGATGTTACTAGAATAGAAAATCAAATTGCCTTTTCACTCTGAGGATGACACTGTTTCTGTGTTGCACCAAATTCTTCTAGAAACATTTAGCAGCCAGAGAACGGATCCAAAAAAAATAAATAAATAAATCTTTGGCCGTCCACGTGGGTGTATCCGGAGGTCTTTTGTAGGGTTGCCTTTGTGTTTTTTTGGGTCGAATACGAATTGGGTTGCCTTTGTAGGGAGGGTCTGGTAAAAAGAAAGACAGCTCATTCCGGAAAAGAAAAAAGAAGAAAACGAAAAGAAAAGGAAAGGAGGTAAAAAGAAGAGGCAGCTTTTCCGGCGGCAGTTAGTTCAGGTGACGGCTTGCTTAACTCTTGCTTTGCTGATGTTAAAAATGGAATATTAACATTCGTGCTCTGCTTTGGCTTACTTTCATTAATGTATGTTAAATCTTTCTAGATAGAATATTATTATTTTTGTTTCTTTTATGCATTACGAATTTACAATCAGGCTTTGTTTTGTTCTTTATCTATTTAAATCTAGATAATAATATAATATTCCTGTATTTATGCATTTAAATCAGTGAAGAAGAGAAGATAAGACGCTGCATTTAATTAAAATAATCGCATCAAAAAATATAGAAATAATAAATATTCTTTCTTGGGCTTTCTTTGATGATCTTAAAAGGCCAACAGAAAGAAAGTCAGGAGAATATACAAAGAAACCTTTGCCAGCTCGATTTTAGGCCCAGGCCACTGAGTCAGGGCATTTTATTGTTTTGAAGATTAGTGACAAATGGAAAATAAATCCCGAGGACTTATAAAAAGCAAAAAATCGAGTTGGATGGGAAGATCTAAATTACCCCAAACTCGAAGCTAAAAGAGTATTTCTTGCTAGAGCTTTTAGTATAATGGCTGATTTGACTCATGATAGGTCTCTGAGGTGTTAGTACATTGATTTTGTTTTGGTAAACTTTTTGGCATTTAAGAGGTGTTCTTAATCACTAAAGAATATTGTAAATAGCCCGTCTCCTCAATTTTCATCTAACAATTATCAAGACAATGCTTGACTTATCAATCCAAATTTAACTTCAAAATAACCCAAGGTGTCATCATAAGTGTCACATGCACTTGCTTATTAAACAAATAAAGAGCAAGGCCCCTTAACATTCAGAAAAAGTCAACAAACATAAGAAATACACCAGCCGCGCTACTAAATCACTCTATTATGATTTGGAACTCTTGAATCTCAGTAGAAATTTGTTGCAGATAGTTTATCAATGACAAACATTCTCCGTCCTCATGGCGAAATCCTTTTACCTCGACACTAATGATGGTCTCCATCAAACATGTTGGTTCCTCTAGGGTTGGATTCCACGCAAATCTATTGTTTGAATCCACATTATATGCATAAACCTACCAATCCAATAAATTCCAGAAAAGAAAAATAAAGATTTAGAATATGTTGCGCTCCTTTTGTATAAAGAAAGTAAGAATAAATTGGTGTACTCACCATTTCTTAACGGAGTGTCTCCAACCTAGGAAAGAACCTAAGTAAGTATGGCAGAAGATTCAATCCATAACGATTTCCTATTGAAAGATTCAAAATTTTCAAATGATGGAACTTTGGAATTTTCTCCTTCAGAGTTCCCAAACCTACTCATCGTCCCAAATGTGCACATCTTCATCCCACATTAACATATCTTCATCATAATACTCATCGCGATCAAGTACACAATTCAAATGTATAGCACATCTAAGTGCCTTCGTGAAAAAAAGAAAAGAAAAAGTAAGTGAATAGAACCTTTTTCGTAAATTCCAAATAGTTTACCAAAATGAAATTGAGTCTTACCCCAATGGCCCTCTCACCCTGGGTTAGGGTCCTAGCATGGGTAAGACTCAATTTCATTTTGGTAAACTATTTGGGATTTACAAAAAGTTTCTAATCACTTACTTTTTCTTTTTCTTTTTTTCACGAAGGCACTTGGATATGCTATACATTTGAATTGTGTACTTGATCGTGATGAGGATGATGATGCAAACACGTTAATGTGGGATGAAGATGTGCACATTTGGGACGAGGAGAGGTTTGGGAACTCTGGAGGGAGAAAATCCCAGAGTTCTATCATTTGAAAATTTTGAATCTTTCAATAGGAAATCGTTATGGATGGAATCTTCTACCATACTTACTTAGGTTCTTTCCTAGGTTGGAGACGCTCCGTTTGGAAATGGTGAGTATATCAATTTGTTCTTACCTGTCTTTATACAAAAGGAGCGTAGCATATTCTAAATCTTTATTTTTCTTTTCTGGAATTTATTGGATTGGCAGGTTTATGTATATGATATGAATCCAAACAATAGATTTGTGTGAAATCCACCCCTAGAGGAACCAAAATGTTTGATGGAGACCATCATTAGGATCGAGGTAAAAGGATTTCGCCACGAGGACGGAGAGGGGTTGCCATTGATAAACTATCTACAGCAAATTTCTACTGAGATTTAAGAGTTCCAAATCATAATAAAGTGATTTAGTAGTGTGGCTAGTGTATTTCTTATATTTGTTAACTTTTTCTGGAATGTTGAGGGTCTTGCTCTCTGTTTGTTTAATAAGCGAGTGCATGTGACACTTATGATGATAACTTGGGTTATTTTGAAGTTAAATTTGGATTGATAAGTCAAGCATTGTCTTGAAAATTGTTAAATGAAAATTGAATTTTGTGTTGTGACTAGATTCCTACAACAAATTGAAAATATATAGCAAGCAGAGGAAGTTTGGTACCAGGATTGGGTGATAGCAATTGGAATAAGAGCGAGCTAGAGTGGGGCCTAGGGATCATCATCAGCTGATCCGATCAGGTCCGTCGTCCATGCCATGGTAGATGGCTGAGCCGCTGAAGCAACAACTAGGTACACCGGTAGCTGCAAAAGAGGGCTTTGCAGTTAAAGAAAAGGCTCAAGTAAATTATCTGATTGACTCTTGAGAAATAGATATACAAATTCCAATCCTAAAAGACATATAGAAATATGAATACCCCTTACCACCAAAGGATCGGGTCGGCAGAAAGAGAGAGGCCAAGGCAACCCAGCTTCCATCTTCCATCTTCCATTTTTCCATGTTTCCATGTTTCCATGTTTCCATCTTTCTATCTTTCATCTTTCATCTTCAATCTTCCATCTTCCATCTTCCATCTTTAGGGTTTATGGGTAGAGAGTTCGCCTCCTCAATCCATAGACAGAGACTCAGATGAGATCTATTCTGGAGTTTTGGGGTGTTTGGTTTGACTTGGGTTTCGTTGGCTTCAGAATCTCAGACAGATCAGATCAGAGATGCTTTGAGTTTTGTCCTGTTGTGTCGTTTTGTTAAGTTAATTTTGTTTTGTTTTTCCCTATTTTGGTATTTACTTTCTTTGCTATATTTATGTTATTTCCCTATTTATTTGTTATTTTTTGAAAATTAGCGATTGATACAATATATTGGGGAGGGGGGCACTGATCCTGGGGATCGAACAGGTGACCAAGGGGGGAGGGGGAGGGACCTCACCACTGAGGTAAACCCGGTCTATTTATTTGTTATTTGTTGGCTATTTTTGTTATTTGTTTTGTTCTCTATCTCTCTCTTTCTCTCTCTCTCTCTCTGATTTTAGGCATGCAATAGGATTGAGTAGCTAAAACCCACGTCATTTTTTGAAGATTGGTGACAAATGCAAAATACATCACATAACCACCCCAAGTAGGTGGTGGATATGATTCAGTTTGTATAATATAATCCATCAAGCTGCTGCTATCAGAAGGAATCACAATTTGTATGTGCCAGTACCTAAACACTCAATAATCTAAATCATCTCCTTCAAAAAACAAAACAAAACAACAAAGCCAAGCATAACAACAACGAATTCTTCACTACTTGGTCCGCAAGACAAACTAGTTACCACATGACTATGCAGAATATATAATCAAGACAGTTTTCAGCAAACATTCAATAAACCACCAGAGAATAGCGCCAAAGAGAAGTCCCATCTCTGGTTGATCAGCTGAAGCTTTAAGAAACCTTTTCCGGTGTCTCTGTACTTTGTACTCAGGAGCCGAGTAATTTGCATACTGAAACTGGAAAAGGAAACACTTTCATGTCACTCACTTCTGTTCTGTAGCTCCTTTTTTTACACTGGGAAGAAACAATGTACAACCTTGATAGGTGAAGAACACAAAAATGGGGGATAGAAACTCTTGGATTTTCCTCAGGGCAGCAGGTGGAAACACTGAAAAGGATGAAGTTTAATTGCTTTAAATCAGACCCGCACCGTTCAATTTGACCACAAGCTACAAGCACCAAGGAAATTACTTTAAGAAAATCATTCTAAGAAGGTCAAAGTATTGACTGAACCCAAATTCAGGAAGAAGGGCAATGCAAGAACATCTACTTACCTGAAATTAGCAGGAGAAAAGACTCCAATCCAATCATCAACCGATGGGTTTTGCAGAACCAAATTCCAACGTCACCCATTCTGCAGTGAAAGAAACCCATCAGTCAGCCCAATAAGTTCTGCCTTCACTCACTGTTGAACAATAAGAGGCAATCAAAACCAGACTTCCCTTTCAATTAGGAGTACCAAATATTGGACAAAGGGATAGGACAAAATCATCGAGGTGGCTTACCTACCCTTAATCCTACAACTGTAGGAGAGGCTTGAATATAAGCAAGGTCATGAAGCGCAAAGGGCTCCCCGTGCGAACTTGCATTTTTTCAAGGCTTGCAAAAACCAGCAGAAGGTAAATTAAAGAGGGACAAGGTCAATATAAAGTATGTCATTCGAAATCATCAATTCAAACACACCACAACCTGATCTCATATATCAGTAAATTAAAGAGCACATTCAAGCTCTCTTCATGGCTCTACTGCTCTATTTCTTCTTCTATCTCTTGTGGCCATTTTCTCCCCGTATCTCTGAAAAATATCCGCCAAATCAACCAACCCGACCTCCCTCAGTTTTTTCCCCACCTCCTCAAACATCCCCACCCCTTCCTCATTTGAGTAGTAATGCAAAAACTTATTATAATCAAATCTAGGCACCTCAAGTCCTCTTTTGATCACTCTCTCCACATACTTGGTGGCTTCTAGTGACTTCCCTGCCTTAACCAGACCACCAACAAAAATGGTATCAAAATTCACAAGAGGATCCGATCCCTTCCTTCCTCTCTTTCCCAAATGTCCTTGCAATAACATGATATAAGTGTGCATGTTAGGCTCACACCCCTTTTTAATCATCTCCCTAAACACTTCTGTTGCTTCACGCAATTTTCTTAACCTTAAAAGGCCCTTGATCATCCCATGGAACACGTTAATATCCGGTTTTTCAATCCCTTCCACAATCTTATATGCCACTTTAACTCTACCTCTTGCTAAAAGGCCGTAAACCAGTGAAGCCAATGTGGAATTATCTGCTTCGATCCTTCTCTTTTGCATTTCCTCGAACACCACATGAGCTTCCTCAATCTTCCCCCTTTTACACATCCACTCAATCACAAGCCTATAAGTTGAAAGACCCATATCATCCATCCTATTCACCCTCATCATCTGAAAAACCTTCAATGCCTCACCGTATCGATTCGTCTTGAAAAGGGTCTCCATCATTTTCTCAATGGCATCAATATCCGGGTCAAACCCTTCATCCACCATCAAATTCCAAATCTTCGAAGCCTCAATCAAATCACCCACATCACAAAACCCTTCAATCAAACACCTGTACGTAACACCATTAGGCCCAATCGACTCCTTCAACTTAAAAACTATGAACTTGGCCTCAACAACAAGCTTAGACCCACAAAGACTCTCAACCACCTTATTCAAAGTCTCCAAACTATAATCAAACCCATACCCATTCATGACATGAAAAAATTCAACACACTTGTTCAACTCCCTGGCCTTGGCCAAGGTCTTTAAAGCAATAAGAAAAGTCTTATCATTCACCAAACGGCGTCGTCCCATTTCATGGAGCATGTCCCAGAGGAGCTGGATGTTCCTGGCCTTGCCGATGACGTCAACCATTTTGTTGAATGAGACGGTGGTGTGAGTGAAATTGGGGTGGGTTTGGGTGTAGAGGAAGAAGAGATAGACGGGCCGCCATGAAAGAGGGAAACTGTTGCAGACCTGGAGGAAGAACTCATGGGTGAGTTGGAAGTTGGACGAGTTGAGGTTTGAGTGGAGGCGTGACTCGGGCGAGTTCTGTTGCTGGTAGAGGATAGTGCAGACTCGGAGGAGGTGGGCTGGGTTCACTGGGGATGGGGTGGCGAGTTGCGTCTGAGTTGACTCGGTTGTTATTAAGCGGAAGAGGTTTATGAGGGGTTTTGTGAGGCTGCTGCTTCTTTGTCTGATCATCTCTACGATTTTGGCTCTATTTTCGACCAAGTTTTGCCGCGTCTGACTATATATCACTTCTTGACAACTGAAAAAAAACTGTATGACTTGGAGCCTGACTCGGTCGGCCCAACTCAGTAGAGTTGCTGCTGATTGTCAACTAGTTGGGTTGGGTCAATCTGCAGCCTTGCCTTTGTGGGCTACAAACCAACGACTGAACGAGCCTCTGACGAGTTGAGCAATGGTTAGTGGCAGCAGGCCCATGAGTTGACTACTTTTTAAATAAAATTATAAATAAATACTTTTGTATTAAACCATAACATACTTATACTGCAAAATAAATTCTTTGGTGCGCCTACAGCACCACGTGGTGTTAACAATTTAAATTTTATAGTATAAATTACATAATTAATGTGTCATAAACTTTAAATATCTCGTGTTATTTAGATTTGCAAGTCATGTGCCTTATTTAGATTTCCAAGTCATATTTAAATTCGATATATGAACTCTTTTTTTGTGATCTTTCAAATCATGCACCAATCGTTACAGGTCTAACTTATGTGACATTCTTTGTGATGATATAGCACTCAATTTGAGATCATGAAAATTTTGTCCTTTTTAAACATCATTGAGAATATAGCAATGCCACACACCAATATATTCGAGGAGACATATAATTGTCCAAATAATAAAGGGCATGAAAATCGCCATTTAAATCCAATTAATTTAGAAATTTAGAAATTTATAGTCCAATTAATTTGTTGGTCAAAATGTATTGATTGGAATTTGGAAACATGATGGACTGAAATACCCAGAAAGCCCCTCCGACAGAAGAGCAAGTATTCAAAGGCCCTACTCACACAAAATCACAAATTGCGCGCCTCCTAGTTCCTCTTTCAAACAACCTAACGGACGGTCCAGATCTGGTCATCGGCACTCCACAAGTTGCTCGATCCTTAACTGCGCGTCCTTTCCTTATTTAAACCCGCCATTCCAATTTCCTCGCATCCCAACCCCTATTTTAGTTTTACCCATTCGTCGTCTTCTTCCTCCCGAAAAAAGAAAAAAAAAACCAAAACCAGAGAGCTCTGCGCCACCACCACTGCCACTTTTCCATCTCACATTTTCGGTTGATTATCTCTCTCTGAAACGAAACGATGTCGTCGCCCGAGAAGGAGAGAGAGACCCAGGTTTACATGGCCAAGCTCGCCGAGCAGGCCGAGCGTTACGAAGGTCACATTCTGATATATCTTTTCTCTTTTGTTGATCGATCTTTGGGTCTGTTGTTGTGTTTATATATATATATATGAAAAATGTTGTTATTTGTCAAAGCTGGCATTGATCGGATTGTGAGTGTTTCAGCATTGCATCGGATCTTACAGTATTATTATGAATTTACGAACTCTTTTGTTTCCGTTTGATATGTAAAATTTTGGTTGCATTGGAGGAAGTTCAAAGTTGTCATTAATTTTTGCTTTTCTAGAATTAAAATATAAAGGAATATTGATGGTGCTGGTATTATTTTAAGCGTTTTACGTATAATTGCTTGCAAAGAGCCAATTAAATTGAACAAAGAAAATGAATTAATTGCGTATTTTTAGTTTTTGAAGTTGAATTTGTGTTTTGCTGCGTGAGTGGGGGTGTTTGGTAGTTTAAATTAGTTCTAAACGAGTGGAGGATATCTACCAGTGGACTTTGATTAAGTCAAATTTTTTATTTTTGTAGCTCAACAATGGTCATGTTAGTACATCCATATGTTGTCGGTGGCTGGCCCAAA
>CM031917.1:42160464-42211038 GCA_018703695.1 Prunus fruticosa | reverse complement strand
ATGGACCAAGAAACAAGACAGTACACCACCCCAACAAGGAGATGTATAACAGAAACAAAGCTGCAAAACGGGTAAAAATCCGAGTAATTGTGAATTTTTAAAATTATACAGAAACCAAAATAAACGTGAGACCAAAGCAATCAGAGGTTTAGTGAAGAAATTTTGATTGAGTGTCAAGATAAAAGTCAGTTGGCGAGGATATACATACTATGGATATGGGAAATAATTGTAGACCTTCTTGTTGAGTATATTGAAGATGACATTCAATAGGTACCTGAATGAAAAGCAGAAAATCATGAACATCTGCATTGGCCTCTTGAAATAAATAAATAATCACCATAAAAAATGAATGAAAAAATTATGAACACTCACCACATAAAGAAAAAGAAGCCAGTGATCAAGAAAGGAAATTTCTCAGAAAAGCTCTTTGAAGGCTTTCCATACCTGCACTTATGAATACAAGTCTTGTTAGAAGAACAGAACCACAGAAACTTCACTAGCAAAATCTTAAATGGGTCATTTTTAAAAGTTCAAAGTAACCAATAAAAAACAGGACCTTTTAGAAGTAACTCGATTGAGTCAAAGTTTTCAGCTTTTAGAAAGACAAAAGCAACAGAAACCATGAAACTATTAAGGTTTTTTTTTTCCTTTTCTTTCCCTCCATTTCTCAGCAACCAATCATATGATAAAAAAGTTTCGAAATTTCATACTAAAGAGGAAGTAAAAAGAAAAGATTAGCAAGTCCAACCCAGCAGCACTCTCAATCTCAGCACCCTCTGCATCAGCAGCTGCAGCCTTAGCAATCGGAAGTTCAACAGAGCCTCGCCGTCTCAGCTCTTGACTCCAACCGGAAAATCTCAAGGCCTTGCCGGAAAGTTCAACCGGCGAAAAAGGTTTTATAGTCTCCGTCAACGGCGAAAAGGTCAAGCTTGAAGCTTTGGAAGAAAGTGACCGAGCCTTGAGCAGAGCAAACGAAGGTGAAATCTTATTGGATGACAAGTATAGCGAAGAAAACTGACAAGTACGGATTGGAGAGTGAACTGGGCTGATCACTGAAGCCATTTTCAGACCCCCAAAGAGAGATTGTCAACGAATTGCAGGGACTTTGAGAGTAGGTAGGCAAAGCAAACCGGTAAGTTGAATGATATTAAAGCATATATGAACGTCGAAAACGAGGAGATGGGTTTGTTTATATTATATGTATGAAGCGGAGGAAACAGAGAAAAATCAATTCTTTTTTTCCTATTTTCTTTTATCACAGAACGCAAAAAATGTATTGCTTTAAGAAAGTGGATGGATAGTTTTGCAGCAGAGAACCAAACCCAATTACCCAGAGATCAGAGTTTTGGGGTTTATGGCGTTGAAAGCTTTTGGGAGACAGAGTCTCAGAGAGATCACGTCACAGCGCTTGTTAAAGTTGTAAGCCAACAATAATAGAGAGGAAGACTGTTAACTGTGAGAGAGAGAGAGAGAGTTATTGGTGGCACATTGGCATTGCTTTTTTGTCTTCTAGCTTAAGGTTCTCCTCTAATTAAACTAAAATACTCTTTGTTTCTTGATATAAATGGTTATGCCATGCGCATGATTAAAATATAAAGAAGGCAAATTTTTAAGCAGAGAGTGATGTCATGTGTTTCGCAAGGCATGTTCTTTCATGTAGCATTTGGAGTCAAAGTACTTCTTTATGTTCTGTTTAGAACAATACTTATGTCAGAAATGGCGCTTGGATAATACGAACCCACAATTGCCCTTGATTTAACCTACTTGCAAAATCTAGTGTTGGTTAATTAAATTTTAGAAAAGAATCAAATGAAATTGGTAAAGTATAAATTGAAGATCGTGAAGTCGGGTAGTATAAATCAAAACACAAGTGGAGGGAAAACAATCCATCCAGGTAATAGCTGTCAAATTTGAAAAGTACTTATCTCTTTTTTTAGTAAGTAAGAATTTCTATATTTCCGTCAATAACAGTTTGACATATATTTATAAGTTATTTTTTTAAAGATTTTTGATAAATTATTTTTATATATGTGTTAAATTGTAATTTGCAAGAATAAGGAATATATCCTTCCCTTAAAAGAGGGTAGCAGTATCGCCAAATCTAAAGGTTGTATGACTTAACTTTAGATTGTGATTTATGAACCATCAGAGTTAGTTAATTAGGTAATTAAAAACTCAGGTCATCGAATATATCGCCTCCTAAAAAAAGAAATGAATTATTTGCCTTTTCCTATAATGTAATAAGAGGAAGAAAGAAAAAGAAAATAGAGGGCGCATGATGTTGAAGTTCAACCAACGTTTGCAAATTGCAATTGCATTTGAAGCAGCTGTTGCAAAAGTGGGGTCACTTGGCTCTTGTCTTTGTCAGCCTACATGTCATGCATTATTATTGGTACCATGGACCATGGTGGTTGGGAAAATTTGGATGTTGTTTTCATCATTTCGAGGAGAATGTTAGCTTGTGGTTTTCTTGATACTTTGGTGCTGACCATTATTATCTCCAACGCTGAATTAGTGTGATTTAATCAACATACTACAAAATCTCATAATGAAATTCATTTAACAGCAACGAACATTATCGTGGTGAGTGAAAATGCTCTTTATAGACAATTCTATGTATAAATGATTGTGTTTTAAGCGCAGTTCTCATTTACAAAATTATGGATTTTAGGCCCTTTTTCTGAAAATTAGAAAGATAAAAAAAATCAGACTATAAACAGTTGAAAAGCTCAGCTGATTTTAGCACAACTATAATTACAGAATTAATTTGGCATTAGAAGCTCAATTATTTAAAACATGTTTACTTCTCTTTGGGCCAATTTCAATTCAACAAGTCAATAAAGTCAACGCGTCCAATGCCACGGTCCATCGAGGACGGGGGACAAAGCATGGGCTGGCTTTGCTTGCTGGCTTGCTCCAGAAGCCCAGCAACATAGGCACTTCAATTTCGGAGATGGCGTTGGATCAAACCAGAAAACCTAGCGAAGAAAAGTTTTTTTTTTTTATAAAAAAAACAGAACATAATTGCTTTCGTTTTCACTTTCCGAATTCAGTTTAACCTAGTAAAATATTTGATACAAGCTCTAGGGTCCCGTTCGAAATTTTTTATATAATTGAATTCAATGGAGAGAAATGGTGGTAAAGGAAGAGAAGAGGAACAAGACGGTATGTCCGTACACTCTCCATGCAAAGCTCCCCCTTCCTCTGCTTCTTCTCTCCCAAAGGTCTCTCTCTCTCTCTCTCTCTCTGTGGTTCTGTTTACACATATAATGGAAGATTTATGTTGATTTTATTTTTTGTATGTTTTTTTAATGTTTAATAGGAGCAATCACAGGTTGAATTGGAGCTTAGACTGTTAGAAGCTCTTGAAATTTATCCTCCGGTCAAGCTACAAGGCAGGTTTTTTCGAATTAATCAAACCTAATAATTCAGTTTCTTATCTTTGGATTTCCAATTTTGATTATTTATGTGAGTGGTTTTGGTGGGGGTTAGATGTAAAGCATCAATTTTGGTTGGTAAAAAAAGGTGGTTAATTAGCATGTGTCGAATCACATTCTTCAATCTTGGGATGGATAATATTTCTCGTTGCTTCATAATTTTTGGAGGGAAAGCTATCATTTTTACTGATGGTAGGAAAAGTTCAGGACTATACTTATGATTTTCACTGAATTGAATTTGAAATCCGATGGTTCAAGTCAATAATATAAGGGGAGATATAATAATCATTGCCTGAATGCAATAAACTTTCACATTGGAGGCTAAGCTATATGTAGGAATTCATGCACAAGGGGTAATTAATAAGACAATCAAAGACAATTCAGTTTCCTTTTTAGATCTTGCATTACCATGTTAGTTGAAAATAGATAAGCATTTAACAACTCGTTTACGCGCAGGCATACATCGTCATTTCGTTCTTTATGGTTTAATGGAATTCCTTCGGAGAAGGTTTGTTCTGCTTCACATTTCTGTTTGTGGGTTTTATCGCGCTTGTTCCAGCGAACCTCCATTTTCTGACGCGTAGCCTTACTCTATCTTGTGTTATTTTCACAGCTTTGATCGACACTTCTCTGCTGATGAGGTTCTACAATTGCTAGAGCGGTTCTATAATTTGGAAATGCTGGTACCTAATTTATTTGATTCTGTCAGTTTTCCATATTTCTAGTTTCTTCATGTTATGATGGAACTGTTAAACTTCAGAATATCCACATTCATTGATAATCGTCTGTTTAGACTCAATCACAATGACTTGACCGGAAAAAAAAAAAACTCAATCACAATGCCAAGTCCAGAATATGAGATTTTAAATAGCTATAAGCTTTATATTCAAGAAGAAAATTATCCAAGTACAGAAAATCTGTGCATCTCTGCACTGCACTATAGGTGAATGGGATAAAAAGCTGCATAATTTAGGTTTTAGGCATACATCAAGTGAAAGGGTAGTCCTTGATGGAATATTTGAAAAAAGAAAATAGCTGTACTAGACTATCTGATATGAGTGATGGTGCAAGGGGTGAGGGTCACATATGATACAAGGAAGTTTGATGTGAGACTTGATATAAACAATTACTGAAAATATTCCTTATGGAACATTCAAATGGTCCCAAGGGACTAATTATGTCTCTATCTCTTGTTGTTCTTTAGACATATTGTACATTTTGACCATTTTCTCTCTTGACTTTCAGAAACCAGACGATGAGGAGACGGATATTCTGAATCACGAGGAAGATTTTAGCTTGCCTCAAAGTTTCTTCGTTAAGGAAGAACCATAGCTGATTTATTTTTTGTATAGACACAGGTTTTGTTTGAACCTATTTGTTCAATCTATGTTATTGGATGGTGGTTGTCCAGTCCTTTTCCTTGACTATATAGTATCATGGTGGTTTTTGCTATGAGCTTAATTAGAAATTGTCAAAAAGTTTTGAGTGCCAAACCTCAAAAGGGAAGCTTGAGGTTTCTTCACAGTTTTGAAAGGGTCAGGGTCCTTTTCATAGCTCAACTGGTATGAACGTAATAATATTATAAAATGAAACAGATTCAAAGCCTGTTTCTGTTATTTGTGTATGAGTTTCCTTTGTTTTGCTTGCCTCTTTTCACTTATATCAGTGCAGGCTCAAAGTGGATATAAATCCTCTGTTTCTACTATTCCATACAGAATCTCTTGGAGGCAATTCTGTCTTTTCAATTCTTTTGGGGGAGTCTGTTCATCTCTTTAAGTCCCAACGGCCATTTTTTCTGGATCACGACATGAGCATTTCCTAAAAGGCCAAAAAGGGAAATTTTTTCTGTGCGCCCATGATTAACAATATTCTTTTTGTTTATTTATGAAAAGATTAACAATATTCTTTGCTTTCTTAGCCAAAAGGGCAAAAAAAAATAAAAAAATCTATCTATAGGTCACCCAGCGGTAATGGACAAAAGAAACGATATTCTATGGGCACAAATTCTGCATCTTGCAAGTGGATAATGGTAACGGATATTGGCTTTCTTTATCTGGTAGAAGCGGATACGTCTCAAATCCTAACAGCTTCCAGAAGATAACCTATAACTTTGTCGTTTTGTATTATGACATGTTTATTTACCTAAAATGGGTATTAGAATTATAGGTAAAACACCCAAAATGGGGGCTGAAATTATAAAAAAATCCAACACCCAAAACACTTTATAAACACACCAAAAACCCATCATTACACACACTCAAAATCCATTTATAAACACACCCAAAAAATATACAATTGTTGATTGTGGGGTTGATTTTGGGTGTGTTTCTATGTTTAAATAGTGTTTGAGTTTTTTATTTATAAATACATGTCTAGGATTGAGTTTATTTATAAATATCTATTATTTTAATTTATGATGTCTCTTGTATTTACTAACACACGGGTATTAGAATTATTCCAATTTATAACTTCTTATGTATTTACTTACACATTTGTACTAGAATTTTTTCAATTTTTTTCCTTACCATATGATTGCTAACACATAATGAAAGAAAAAATTATATGGATTCCACATTAAACGTGCAAAATATGTGTTTTTTTTGTCGTGTTAAGAGATGCTAGATTTTTGTGAAGTTTATGCAATTTAGCTGTAATTATGATTGTTTTGCCAGATTATTTGCTAATCACCGACTTTCAAGAAAACCACTAGTAGTTCTTGTTCATACTTATTTCCCAACCGATAAAAATGTTTGATTGCAATTTGCAAGCAAAGCAGCAAGAAGAAGACGACAATTCGTCCCCTTTTGGCTTCTTTTCAAAATTTGTAAAGACAAACATGTCGGAGGGGGGAGGGATTGTATAGAAATAAAGAGGAGACGAGAAGTCCATTCCATTGCTTAACATAAGAAGTTTATATAAACGAACATGTAGCAAAAGCATAAATCCAAATTTTTTATATAAAAATTGATCAATTCCTATCTTCTTTGGAACCTAGAAGGATCAATATCATAAAAACCGAAGAAGAAGAAGAAAAAAAAAGGTGTACGTCCTTCAGTCAATCCCCTCGCGAAAACTGAGTGAGAAAAGCTAAAAGGTCGCCTTTTGCAAAAGTCTTTTCCACTTGCCATGTGCCGGGCTATTTTTCAGGTACCCATCAAGTCTGCAAATATATTTATTTCATTTTAATTAATATAATCTGAGAGTGAAAACAAGTTGCCTTGCCCCCGAAGAAAATGTCAAGGCACTTACCGCCGCAGTTGCAGGTTCTGCTGGTTTGGTTTCTTCACCTTTGAAATTGTCGTCACCTGAGCAAACAAAAGAAAAAAAGAAAAAGGATTTTATGTGTAAGTCTCTTCTATCTGAATTATGTTTCAGAACAGAAACTTCTACCATGATGGTGCCTGTACAGAGAAGATACAGGCACCTTTGTGATGAGCTCATACATACATACAGTTTCTTTTTTTAATACCTGTATCATTCAGCAACAGCATGGAACAACCCGTTTCACAAAAAGAAGAGCTGAACATAAATACAAGTCTTTCGAAGTCTTTCTATTGTATTGTAAGTTCAAAAATGAAAGGAACTTGTATCGTTTGGAACTAAAGAAGGATTTAATCTTGCAGTAAATAAGCGTTTTCGTGAAAATAATAATGCATGTTAATCAAGTATCCAGGTGTATGCTATACCTCCATCTTCAGGCAAATCAGAGGTCCAGAGAGTGAGGTTGTCTCTCAACAATTGCATAATAAGGGTG
Organism: Prunus fruticosa; assembly: GCA_018703695.1. Classification (NCBI taxonomy): domain Eukaryota; kingdom Viridiplantae; phylum Streptophyta; class Magnoliopsida; order Rosales; family Rosaceae; genus Prunus; species Prunus fruticosa. The sequence goes on along the minus strand of CM031917.1, from coordinate 42,203,847 downwards.
CTGTCCTTGTATGACTCCTCACTCAAGGTGTCCAACTCTGCAATTGCCTCATCAAACGCTTGTTTAGCCAAATGGCAAGCCCTACAAGTTTCCAGTAACAACAACAACATCTCAGGAGTTTATTTAAATGAAAATGATCAAAAGATGACAACAGATGTAAAGTAATACCTCTCAGGAGAATTCATAATCTCATAGTAGAAGACAGAAAAGTTGAGGGCTAGACCAAGACGGATCGGGTGGGTTGATGGGAGATCCGTGTTTGCAGTGGCTGAAGCAGCCTGAGAAATGACATGGCAATAGGAGAGCACATCAAACGATAGGGAGTGTAAAGAATCAAACATATGTAAGCACATTTGTGTCAATTTAATAACATGCCTCATATCCCTTGAGTGACTGCTCAGCTGCCTCTTTTCTGTCCTGGTCGGTCTTGAACTCAGCAAGGTACCGGTAATAGTCACCTTTCCTGAAGCATGCATGCCGTAACATATTAGTCAACAAAATTTTATTAATTTCAAATACAATATGATGAATGTCAGTACACACATGGAGGAGGATACACGAACAGAACCAAAGGATATCTGTTAGGCAGGGCCAAGGAGGAAACAGAGAAAATTCCCCGACCCCACCATTACATGTGCGCCACTTGCATGCGAGGCAGATCAGCATATCTATTTGCAATTTTGCCCTTTTGGAATATGTTCCGTGCAAACAAATAGATAAACATAACAAAAGCAAAATAACAGGAGATGAAAAAATGAAATATGGGTTGGTTGAGTTGCTTTGGTTATAATGATTGGAGTACACCATTAGGGCAGCATGACTCACATTTTGTAGTAGAAAACAGTGGCCTCTCCAGAGGTAGAAGAGGGGATCAGGTGCTTGTCTATGATAGACAGAATGTCATTGCAAATCTTGGAGAGTTCCTCCTCCACCTTCTGGCGGTAACCCTTGATCAGTTTGACATTGTTCTCATTCCCCTTAGACTCTTCCTTTTGCTCAATGGAAGACATGATTCGCCAAGAGGCCCGTCGAGCACCTATGACATTTTTGTATCCCACAGAAAGAAGATTCCTCTCCTCCACGGTCAGCTCAAGGTCCAGTTTTGCAACTTTCTTCATACACTCAACCATTTCTGCATCATTAATTGAACATGATATTTCAGCAAGAAATTCATTACGGACTTGTATCCAATTATTCAATTTAACCAAATAATTTCACTATTTTTCAACACAGTTTCTCCTTATATGCAGAAAAGGGACGATCAAATTCCAAACCGAAACAAAGACTAATTTGTATTTTGGGCCAGCCATATCAAACGGAAACAAAAGTGTTCGTAAATTCATAATAATACTGTAAGATCCGATGCAATGCTGAAACACTCACAATCCGATCAATGCCAGCTTTGACAAATAACAACATTTTTCATATATATATATAAACACAACAGACTCAAAGATCGATCAACAAAAGAGAACAAATATATCAGAATGTGACCTTCGTAACGCTCGGCCTGCTCGGCGAGCTTGGCCATGTAAACCTGGGTCTCTCTCTCCTTCTCGGGCGACGACATCGTTTCGTTTCAGATAGAGATAATCAACCGAAAATGAGAGATGGAAAAGTGGCAGTGGTGGTGGCGCAGAGCTATCTGGTTTTGGGTTTTTTTTTTCTATTTTCGGGAGGAAGAAGACGACGAATGGGTAAAACTAAAATAGGGGTTGGGATGCGAGGAAATTGGGGAGGGCGGGTTTAAATAAGGAAAGGACGCGCTGTTAAAGATCGAGCAACTTGAGGAGTGCCGATGACCAGATCTGGACCGTCCGTTAGGTTGTTTGAAAGATGAACTAGGAGGCGCGCAATTTGTGATTTTGTGTGAGTAGGGCCTTTGAATACTCGCTCTTCTGTCGGAGGGGCTTTCTGGGCATTTCAGTCTATCATGTTTCCAAATTCTAATCAATACATTCTCAACAACAAATTAATTCGGCTATAAATTTCTAAATTTTCAAAATTTTATAAAAGTTTTCATGCCCTTTATTATTAGGACAATTATATGTCTCCTCGAATATATTGGTGTGTGGCATTGCTATATTCTCAATGATGTTTAAAAAGGATAAAATTTCACGATCCCAAATTGGGTGCTATATCATCATAAAGAATGTCGCATAAGTTATACCTGTGACGTTGGTGCATGATTTGAAAGACCACAAAAATAGTAAAATATATCAAATTTAAGTACATAACTTGCAAATTTAAATAACGCGAGATATTTAAAGTTCATGACACATTAATTATGTCATATATTATATATATATATATCTGTGTTTGGTCATCTCAAGCAATGGAATTTATCTGTGTTTGGTCATCTCAAGCAAAAGAAAGCCAGAATTTTAGCTCGCTTGGCTGGCCTCCAAAAGGCCTTACACCAAGGGCCGAATACTTTTCTTATTAATCTGGAATCTGTTCTTGTTGCAGAGTTTAATTATATTCTTGACCAAGAGGCTATGTTTTGGCGCCAAAAATCAAGGGTCAAATGGCTTCAAGAGGGCGATCGAAATACTAAGTTCTTCCATTTGTCCACAATTATTAGAAGGCGTAGGAATAAAATTGAGAGACTCAAGAATGATGCTGGTTTTTGGGTGGAAGAGGCGGATGGTATCAAGAATTTGGCTATGCAATATTTTTCTGAGTTGTTCTCCCCTGCCCCGGTGGCCACCAACAGCTTTACAATTCCTAATATGTTCCCTAGCATTGACTCTGGAGCTTTGGAATCCTTGGTGGCTGATGTTGATATGGAAGAAGTTAAGGTGAATCTCTTTAGCATCGGGGGTCTTTAAGCCCCTGGAGTTGATGGCTTCCGGCTTGTTTCTATCAGAAACAGGAGAACACTTGTGCTAATGATATCCTTGTTTTGGTCCATCAAAGTCTTCAGGAGTGTAGGATTCCTGGAGGGCTTAATTCCACTCTGATCACTCTGGTGCCTAACTGGAAAACCCAGCTCTATGATACATTTTAGACCTATAAGCATGTGCTGCACTCTCTACAAAGTAATCTCAAAGATCTTGGTTGCTCGCCTAAGGCCTATTTTGCCTAGTCTGATTAGTCCTAACCAGGTTAGCTTTGTCCCTGGTAGACATATCACTGACAACATCCTCATCGCTCAAGAACTTATGCATAAATTCAGGATTTCTAAGGGAAAGAAAGGGTTTATGGCATGGAAGATTGACTTATCCAAGGCGTATGACAGATTGAATTGGGTTTTTATTGAAAGGGTGCTTCGGGAATTGAACCTTCCTACGCCTTTTGTTCAACTGGTTATGAGCTGTGTTTCCACTGTACAATATCAAGTTTGTGTCAATGGTGAATTAACTGATCCGTTCAGCCCAAAAAGTGGCATTAGATAGGGAGATCCTTTATCTCCCTACCTTTTTGTCTTATGCATCGAGAAACTGTCACACATTATTGCAGACTCTCTTTGCAAGAAAGTGGAAGCCAATTAGATCTTCTCAATCTGGTCCTTGTGTCTCCCACCTATTTTTTGCAGATGACTTGGTGCTCTTCGCGGAGGCTAGCCCTAGGCAAGCAAGGATCATGAAGAGTTGTTTGGATTTATTATGTAAAGCTTCTGGGCAAACTATCAACTTTACTAAGTCTGCTATCCTTTGCTCCCCTAACACCTGCAAGGAGCTTGCCAAGGAATTAAGTGATATATGTGGCTCTCCCCTGACCTGTGAACTTGGGTAAATATTTAGGCATGCCTCTTTTACACCACCGTGTGAACAAGGCTACGTACCATAGTCTCGTGGATAAGGTTCACAGCAGGCTAGCTTGTTGGAAAAGCAAGTGCTTATCTATGGCTGGTCGTGCCACCCTTATCCAAGCTGTGACTGCTTCAATCCCCATTTATGCAATGCAAACTGCTAAATTGCCTATTAGCACTTGCGATGAGCTTGATCGTGTTAACCGCAACTTCTTCTGGGGAGGTAGCGCTAGAAAGAGTAAGATTCACCTATGCCAATGGGACTTGGTATGTAGACCTAAATGTAAAGGTGGTTTAGGTCTGAAGAAAACAACCTTAATGAACCAAGCTTTGTTGGGTAAAATTGGATGGAGATTACATGCTCAAGATAAGGGTTTATGGGCTAAAATATTTGATGATAAATATCTGAAAGGCCACTCTATCCTGGATAACTCTTTGGATGCCAGGCATGACGTTCTTCCACTTGGAAAGGTATTCTTCATGGATCCAAGCTGCTTAAGCAGGGGATGACTTGGAGAATTGGTATGGGGGATAAAGTGAAATTCTGGCTAGACAAATGGCTATCTGATTTGCCTCTGGCCCAATATGAGCAGATTGGGGATGTGCTGGACCTTGATTGCCATGTGTCAAGCTTCTTTAGGCATGGCTGGTGGGATATTGAGAGACTGAGAAATGTTGTTCCTGAATGGGTAGTGTAGAAGATTATTAGTTTTCCTGCTGGTTTTAATAGCAACTTGCAAGACTCTCATATTTGGAAACATACTGCTAATGGAGTGTACACTGTAAAATCTGCCTATCAACTACTCTTTGGAGATTCTTCTTGGAATGATCCGTTTTGGAAGGTTCTATGGCAGGAGAATCTCCCCCTAAGTTGATTATTTTCCTCTGGCTTGTCTTCTACGATAAAATCTTAACCAATGATCAGAGAGTTAGAAGGAATTTATCTAGTGATCCTTCCTGCTCTATTTGTGATTGGTCCCATGAAACTACTCTCCACATTCTTAGAGACTGTCCTAAAGCCAGGGAGGTCCTGGAGTTATTTTTTACCCCCCCCCAGCAGCAAGCTAATTTCTTCTATACTGACTTCCAACCTTGGTTAAAGAATAATATTCTCTCCAAGGCTAGTTGGTCTAGCAGTACCTCCTGGTGCTCTATATTTGTTTTCATCTGTTGGTATCTATGGAAATGGAGGAACCAAACTATTTTTACTGCGAGGAGGTGACGCCCCTCAACCCAAGGCATGTTATCTTATTAGCTCTCTCTAACTGGGATAAGGCATCCTGCGGTGATACTACAGCCAGAGAAAAAGTGCAGATTTTTTTGACGTGGGAACCTCCTAATCCTGGAATCTTCAAATTGAACGTGGATGGTTCTTGTAAACCTTCTTTGGTAATATTGGAGCTGGAGGTGTCCTCCGCGACTCATCTGGAAATTGGATTATGGGTTTTGCTTGAATTTGGGATTTGGTCAAGTTCTTGAAGCTGAATTATGGGGTCTATTTTTTGGTCTCAAAATGGCTTTGGATAAAGGTGTCAACATGCTCATCATTGAAATGGACTCTGCACTTTGTGTCCAGCTCATCCAACAAACTGTGGCATACCGCTTTCATCCTCTGGCTGGCCGGCCCTGCATAGCTGCGGTACTCTCCTAAGGCAGCTTGAGAACTATCAGATTCAACATGTCTAGAGAGAGAAGAATTATCTTGCTGACTGTCTTGCAAGATGGAGCTACAATCTTGACTTGGACATTTGCTTTTTTGAAAATACCCCCGTGTGAGCTAATGATGTACTCGTTGATGACTTGATAGGGGCCCCCTGAAACCGGTAGAATTCCCATTGGTAAAGTTTAGTTGTTCTTTGGGGTTTCCCCCCCCCCCCCCAATTTCATCAAAAAAAGAAGAAGCAAAAGAGAGAGAGAATGGTGAAACATTCAAAGTATCAGAAAATGCCCTTGATTAATGTAAACATTAAGAATTGAAATTATTACTTAAATGAGGATAATATGGTAAATTCACACTTTTTCATATTAAAAAAAATTAAAATTAAAAGAAAAATCAAATGATGAATTTTATTTTTATGGAACACAACTATCCATTATCTTTTTAAATTCTAAAATAAATTTAAATATTTCTAAAAAAAAACATCTCGCAGGAGCGGAAATACGTGCGAAGAGGCTAATTTATATTATAAGATTTAAATTGTTAACACCATGTAGCGGTGCTGTAGACGCACCAAGAATTTATTTTGCAGTATGAGTATGTTATGGTTTAATACAAAAGCTTTTATTTATAATTTTATTTAAAAAGTAGTCAACTCATGGGCCTGCTGCCAATAACCATGGCTCAACTCGTCGGAGGCTCGTTCAGTCGTTGGTTTGTAGCCCACAAAGGCAAGGCTGCAGATTGACCCAACCCAACTAGTTGACAATCAGCAGCAACTCTACTGAGTTGGGCCGACCGAGTCAGGTTCCAAGTCGTACAGTTTTTTTGTCAAAAAGTGGTATGGTCAGACGCGGCAAAACCTGGTCGAAAATAGAGCCAAAATCGTAGAGATGATGAGACAAAGAAGCAGCAGCCTCACAAAACCCCTCATAAACCTCTTCCGCTTCATAACAACCGAATCAACTCAGACGCAACTCGCCACCCCATCCCCAGTGAACCCAGCCCACCTCCTCCGAGTCTGCACCATCCTCTACCAGCAACAGAACTCGCCCGAGTCACGTCTCCACTCAAACCTCAACTCGTCCAACTTCCAACTTACCCATGAGTTCTTCCTCCAGGTCTGCAACAGTTTCCCTCTTTCATGGCGGCCCGTCTATCTCTTCTTCCTCTACACCCAAACCCACCCCAACTTCACTCACACCACCGTCTCGTTCAACAAAATGGTTGACGTCATCGGCAAGGCCAGGAACATCCAGCTCCTCTGGGACATGCTCCATGAAATGGGACGACGCCGTTTGGTGAATGATAAGACTTTTCTTATTGCTTTAAAGACCTTGGCCAAGGCTAGGGAGTTGAACAAGTGTGTTGAATTTTTTCATGTCATGAATGGGTATGGGTTTGATTATAGTTTGGAGACTTTGAATAAGGTGGTTGAGAGTCTTTGTGGGTCTAAGCTTGTTGTTGAGGCCAAATTCATAGTTTTTAAGTTGAAGGAGTCGATTGGGCCTAATGGGGTTACGTACAGGTGTTTGATTGAAGGGTTTTGTGATGTGGGTGATTTGATTGAGGCTTCAAAGATTTGGAATTTGATGGTGGATGAAGGGTTTGACCCGGATATAGATGCCATTGAGAAAATGATGGAGACCCTTTTCAAGACGAATCGATACGGTGAGGCATTGAAGGTTTTTCAGATGATGAGGGTGAATAGGATGGATGATTTGGGTCTTTCAACTTATAGGCTTGTGATTGAGTGGATGTGTAAAAGGGGGAAGATTGAGGAAGCTCATGTGGTGTTCGAGGAAATGCAAAAGAGAAGGATCGAAGCAGATAATTCCACATTGGCTTCACTGGTTTATGGCCTTTTAGCAAGAGGTAGAGTTAGAGTGGCATATAAGATTGTGGAAGGGATTGAAAAACCGGATATTAACGTGTTCCATGGGATGATCAAGGGCCTTTTAAGGTTAAGAAAATTGCGTGAAGCAACAGAAGTGTTTAGGGAGATGATTAAAAAGGGGTGTGAGCCTAACATGCACACTTATATCATGTTATTGCAAGGACATTTGGGAAAGAGAGGAAGGAAGGGATCGGATCCTCTTGTGAATTTTGATACCATTTTTGTTGGTGGTCTGGTTAAGGCAGGGAAGTCACTAGAAGCCACCAAGTATGTGGAGAGAGTGATCAAAAGAGGACTTGAGGTGCCTAGATTTGATTATAATAAGTTTTTGCATTACTACTCGAATGAGGAAGGGGTGGGGATGTTTGAGGAGGTGGGGAAAAAACTGAGGGAGGTCGGGTTGGTTGATTTGGCGGATATTTTTCAGAGATACGGGGAGAAAATGGCCACAAGAGATAGAAGAAGAAATAGAGCAGTAGAGCCATGAAGAGAGCTGAATGTGCTCTTTAATTTACTGATATATGAGATCAGGTTGTGGTGTGTTTGAATTGATGATTTCGAATGACATACTTTATATTGACCTTGCCCCTCTTTAATTTACCTTCGGCCACCGTAGTCTGTACCATGAAATTGATTGATGCCATTATGATTAGTTCCAGATTATCTTAGGTTTTTCTAATTTAGTTTGAATGAAGTACTCGTCTTAGAAAGGAGAGAGAGAGAGAGAGAGAGAGAGAGAGAGAGATTTGTCATGATCTAACTTCAAGTTCATTAAGAACTGCCTAGCATCAGTTGATAGACAAAAACAACCATGGCTGATTATTCTGGCACATCAGGTACTCGGTTATTCTTCTGCGAGCTTTAATGTGGCTGAAGGTTCATTTGAGGAGCCAATGGGGAGGGAGAGCCTTCAGAAACTATGGCAGAAGTACAAGGTTGATATTGCAGTATATGGTTATGTGCACAGTTATGAAAGGACGTGTCCCATTTTCCAGGTAAACCACAAGTTTTATGCATTGTATAGCTGTGCCATGTAAATTCCATTAGTGTGCTAATTACTGAGGCATAAATATACTCCTTGACATGTTTTGTAAACTTACTCCATGACCAATGAGTTTGCAACCAAGACATTTTGAAAACTTAAAATTTAACTGTCTTTTTATTTCTTCTGCAGAATATTTGCACCAATAAGGAGAAGCACCATCATCATTTGGCATGGCTTTCAGTTCATCATCGTGTTCTGTTTCATTGGAACTACTTTGGGTGCTGGGAATGTAGAGGTTCATTGGATGTTGTGTACTTGACCATGCTTGGCTCCTTACATGACAAATGATTTTTTATCCCTTTCAGTGCAATATTCAATTTCCTTTCAAAAGATGTGCCAAAAAAACAAAAATCCTTTCAAAATAATATTTCTAATTACTTTTTTTTTGTAATGGGAAAAACCCAATCAAAACAGGGGATTTGGAATGCCTAGCCATATGATGTTGTTCAGAGCACATAAAAAAGGAGTTAAGCCTGGCATCCACCTAAACAGCGACAACATTTGCTGAAAATGTTAAAACTGCAAAGGCAGAGCACTGGTTGCGGAAAATGGGAGCACGGTCGAATCTTCTTTAGATTCCCTTGTTGTTGCTATCGTTGGAACTCACAAACCCATCATCTTCAGCTGGCTTTCCTGTCTTTTTCTTACTTCTGTTTCTTCTTCTGAGATTCTTGATTGAATTACGATGCTGTGTGATGAAAGAAATAAAACTGAGGTTGGCAATTCTGCTGGTTTTTGCAAGCCTTGAAAAAATGCAAGTTCGCACGGGGAGCAGCCTCTTTCAAGAATTTGTATTCATAAGGAAGGCAACCTTTGCTCTTCATGACCTTGCTTATATTCAAGCCTCTCCTACAGTTGTAGGATTAAGGGTAAGCCACCTCGATGATTTTGTCCTATCTCTTTGTCCAATATTTGGCACTCCTAATTGAAAGGGAAGTCTGGTTTTGATTGCCTCTTATTGTTCAACTGTGAGTGAAGGCAGAACTTATTGGGCTGACTGATGGGTTTCTTTCACTGCAGAATGGGTGACGTTGGAATTTGGTTCTGCAAAACCCATCAGTTGATGATTGGATTGGAGTCTTTTCTCCTGCTAATTTCAGGTAAGTAGATGTTCTTGCATTGCCCTTCTTCCTGAATTTGGGTTCTGTCAATACTTTGACCTTTTTAGAATGATTTTCTTAAAGTAATTTCCTTGGTGCTTGGGGCTTGTGGTTAAATTGAATGGTGCGGGTCTGATTTAAAGCAATTAAACTTCATTCTTTTCAGTGCTTCCACCTGCTGCCCTGAGGAAAATCCAAGAGTTTCTATCACCCATTTTTGTGTTCTTCACCTATCAAGGTTGATCATTGTTTCTTCCCAGTGTAAAAGAAAGAGCTACAGAACAGAAGTGAGTGACATGAAAGTGTTTCCTCTTCCAGTTTCAGCATGCAAAATACTCGGCTCCTGAGTACAAAGTACAAAGACACCGGAAAAGGTTTCTTAAAGCTTCAGCTGATCAACCAGAGATGGGACTTCTCTTTGGCGCTATTCTCTGGTGGTTTATTGAATGTTTGCTGAAAACTGTCTTGATTATATATTCTGCAAAGTCATGTGGTAACTAGTTTGTCTTGCGGACCAAGTAGTAAAGAATTCGTTGTTGTTATGCTTGGCTTTGTTGTTTTGTTTTTCTTTTTTGAAGGAGATGATTTAGATTATTGAGTGTTTAGGCATACAACTTGGGGTTGGTTATGTTATGTATTTTGCCTTTGTCACTAATCTACAAAAAATGCCGTGGGTTTTAGCTGCTCAATCCTATTGCATGCCTAAAATCGAGAGAGAGAGAGAGAGATTTGTAACTTCAATGGGCCACATCAGGCAGCCATTTGACAGTTCCATTCCATTGGGCATCAATAAAAAGGAAAAATACTTAAAACAAAATCCTATTAGTTTCATACAACTTACAAGAATGAATCAATGAATGAATATAACAATCTCACGGAAATAGTGAAATATACTCCCCTTGGGTCGTTTGACACGGCGGATTGTCATGGATTTTCTCGGATTAGCTGGATTGGCCAAAGCTGAATTAAATCCTGACCTACGTTTGGTGCTCGTTGGACTAGGAAGCTGGATTGTAAAAATAGTGAAGACCTATGTTTGGTGCTGTGTTGGACAAAAAAATAATTATTTTAATATTTAAATTAATAATATTTAAATAATTAAATGTAAGTTTTTTTTTGTTATTATAATTACCAAATTGACATATACATTTCTTTTCCTCCAAACCAAAGGCTTTTTGTTTGTTGTTAAAGTTATAAATTCCACCGAGTTTATATATAATTGAGTCTTTATTTGTATGAAAACACAAAGAATTTGATTAATTGAGTCTTTACCAGGTGATATTATGTTATTATACCAAAATATGTTGGCTGAGGATAAAATAGATAACCCAGGAAATTGTGACAAAAATATAGGCAAACATTCTTTATATCTTGCATTTAACCTGGTAAACTAGAATTAGGATTTAAACAAGAGTTGCATTCGAAACTCTTATGATTAAGACATTTCTGAAAACTAAATATTAGAGCATAGCATTACCAAATCATTCCTCAGCAAAATTTGGTGATAAAAAACAAATAGGGACCTTATCTTTCTCAGTAAAAGGGCAAAAGTTTCCACATTCTTCTAGAGATAAATATAAAATGGGAAATCATCTCTCTCTGAACCTGGAAAAGTAAAACTAGAAACACCAAATGAACATAGTAGAAAGATGACGCATCTTCCCCACTATCTCACTTCCTACCAGGGGTCTTGACAACCTGCCTATTCCTCTTCTTGACACCAGACTTGGAGACCTTGAGACTCCTGTGACCAACACTCACCCTGGCAAGGGCTGCCTTCTTCAAATCGGGTCTCTAGAAATTGTCCGCCACCTGGAACAATTTACAATTAAAAAACAATTTAGCTAGTGCTGATATGAACATTGTAGGAAACTAAATGCAGCTTTGTGCTCGACCATGAGAAAACAAGATGAGTCACAAAAATCCATATGTTTGACTCGAGAGGGCTTAAAAGAAACATACTATTCCAGATCATACAGAACAATTTCAAACCATTAATTCTGTTATGATCGCATGATTTGTGAAGAGGGAGAGTTTATGTTAACAATAACCAGAGCTATACCCAGACTTTGACGATAACCAAAGCAAAACCACACAAACAGCTATAAGCAAAGCAAAATCAAGATTTGTTGTACCTTCTATCCAAATGGTAACCTAGTATGACTTTTTTGGCAAAAAATTTATAATAAATGGCAACCTCGTAGCTACAAAAGAAACTCCACAACAAGCATAAAACAACTGACGGAATGCTGAACAATAAAATAGCAACGCAAATTTTGTTTTTTTCTTTTTAGTTTCACACCATCTACCTATAACATTACCACAATGACATGAGTAAACAAAAAGGCCCAAATCAAGATTTGTTGGACCTTCTATCCAAATGGTAACCTAGTATGACTTTTTTGGCACAAATTTTATAAGAAATGGCGACCTCATAGCTACAAAAGAAACTCCACAGCAAGCATAAAACAACTGATGGAATGCTGAACAATAAAATAGAAATGCAAACTATGTTTTTTTCTTTTTAATTTCACACCACCTACCTATAACATTACCACAATGACATGAGCAAACAAAAAGGCCCAAATCTAGATTTGTTGTACCTTCTATCCAAATGGTAACCTAGTATGACTTTTTCGGCACAAATTTTATAAGAAATGGCAACCTCATAGCTACAAAAGAAACTCCACTGCAAGCATAAAACAACTGATGGAATGCTGAACAATAAAATAGCAATGCAAACTCTGTTTTTTTCTTTTTAATTTCACACCATCTACCTATAACATTACCATAATGACATGAGCAAACAAAAAGGCCCAAATCAAGATTTGTTGGACTTTCTATCCAAATGGTAACCTTGTAACAACCCAGTTCTAAATTAATAGTTAAAATATTAAATTATTCAGGAAAAAAGACAATTTTACTCTGGGAATGATTAAATAATTAAAATAAGAGGAAATAAATTGAAATGAACAATAAAATAAAATGATTTGAATTAATTAAGGTTTTTGAAAATTTAAAATATTATTTAACATTAAAAGGGGGAAAAAGGGCATTTTAAGTTCAGAAAGGAATTTGAAAATTTCGATTGAACTTACGTTACGTAAGCGCGAGACGAGAGTTAGTCTCTAGACGCGTAGTGAGCTCAAATACGAGTTGTATTGAGGAAGATACGATCAAATAAGTAGAGGGGCAAAATTGCAATTTTGCAAGTCAGGTTTTTAATATATTTCCCTCTCCCTTTCTTTCTTTTTTCTCTCTCTCTCTCTCTCTCTCTCTCTCTCTCCCCCGCGAAAACGTCTCCTCTCTCGCGACGGCAGCAACCAGCCGGCCACGTTTTGGCCGGAAGTTCTCTCCTCCGGCCACAAAAACTAACGGGGCCGGTACCAAAATGACCGGGCCACTGCCCCCTTCCAGTCCCGCCCCAGCCCAGCCGTCCCAGCCGCCGTATCTGGCCGGAAAAACCAAGAAAGTGGCCGGATTTCGTGGAAAATTTCAGTGGCTTCGTTCTCCGTCCTCCTGCCACAAATCCTGACGTGTGAGGTATGGTTTCTCACCTATTTTTCGTGCTTTAGCTGATGGTTGGGTAGGATTTAATCAATGACATGAGCAAACAAAAAGGCCCAAATCAAGATTTGTTGTACCTTCTATCCAAATGGTAACCTAGTATGACTTTTTTGGCAACCTCATAGCTACAAAAGAAACTACACAGCAAGCATAAAACAAATACTAATCTTCCTCTGTGTAATCTTTTAGCACTAAATCACCAACCAAGAAAAAAGAAAATTGGCAGATCTAGGTAGTGCCAGAGTTAAGACAAAGGCCTGCAAATAATGACAATGGGGAAATAGGGAAAAAGAAAAAAAAGAAAGAAAAAAAAGGTAGACATTCTTATGTTAGTTAATCTAATTGAATACAGTTTGAGAGAATACAAAATCTCGTTTACCCAAAATGAGAACTTAACTTAAAGGAGACGTTCTAACGAGAGCCTAAGTTGAGGCTACACTTCAAAACTTACACCTCTACTGTGAGATTATTTATGTGGTGTCTGAAAGTAGATGATGGTAGGCAAGATGCAGCCATTTGACATGTTAACGTACCTATTAAAAGTCTCCAATCAATACAACTCATGAAAATACAAGAAATCCTCAGTCCAGCCACCAAGTGCCATAGAAAGATATTCAGAAGGTTTAGTCATCATGTCTCAAATCCTATTGAATATAGTCACACATGAGACTGGTATGAATTGCGTACATCAGAAAAGAAACATCTTATTTTTATTAAGATGAAATAAGATGAAAGGAGAGCATCTTATTTAAAAACTGAAACCACAAGGATGCATCATCCCACCTGAACCAGTAAGTTCAATAAACTCAGGATTCATGCCAAAAGGGGTAATCGTATTTCTATATGTCTTTTAGGATTGGAATTTGTGTATCTATTTCTCAAGAGTCAATCAGATAATTTGCTTGAGCCATTTCTTTAACTGAAAAGCCCCTCTTTTGTAGCTACCAGTGTACCTAGTTGTTGCTTCAGCGGCTCAGCCATCCACCATGGCATGGACGACGGACCTGATCAGATCAGATGATGATGATCCCTAGGCCCAACTCTAGCTCGCTCTTATTCCAATTGCTATCACCAATCCTGGTACCAAACTTCCTCTGCTTGCTATATATTTTCAATTTGTTGTAGGAATCTAGTCACAACACAACCAGTTGAAATCCCATACAGGAGTGACAAAATCTGTCAATAAACTGGCATCAAAATTCAATTTTCATTTAACAATTATCGAGACAATACTTGACTTATCAATCCAAATTTAACTTCAAAATAACCCAAGGTGTCATCATAAGTGTCACATGCACTTGCTTATTAAACAAACAGGGAGCAAGACCCCTCAACATTCAGAAAAAGTCAACATAAGAAATACACCAGCCACGCTCCTGAATCACTCTATCATGATTTGGAACTCTCAAATCTCAGTAGAAATTTGCTGCAGATAGTTTATGAATGGCAACCCCTCTCTGTCCTCATGGCGAAATCCTTTTACCTCGATCCTAATGATGGTCTCCATCAAACATGTTGGTTCCTCTAAGGGTGGATTCCACGCAAATTTATTGTTTGGATCCACATCATATACATAAACCTACCAATCCAATAAATTCCAGAAAAGAAAAATAAAGATTTAGAATATGTTGCGCTCCTTTTGTACATAGAAAGTAAGAACAAATTGATATACTCACCATTTCCAAACGGAGCGTCTCCAACCTAGGAAAGAACCTAAGTAAGTATGGCAGAAGATTCCATCCATAACGATTTCCTATTAAAAGATTCAAAATTTTCAAATGATGGAATTGTGGGATGAAGATGTGCGCATTTGGGAAGTGGAGCAGGTTTGGGAACTCTGGAGGGAGAAAATCCCAGAGTTCCATCATTTGAAAATTTTGAATAGTTCAATAGGAAATCGCTATGGATAGAATCTTCTGCCATACTTATTTAGGTTCTTTCCTAGGTTGGAGACGCTCCGTTTGGAAATGGTGAGTATATAAATTTGTTCTTACTTTCTTTGTAAAAAAGGAGCGCAAGATATTCTAAATATTCATTTTTCTTTTTCTGGAATTTATTGGATTGACAGGTTTATGTATATGATGTGGATCCAAACAATAAATTTGCGTGGAATCCACCCTTAGAGGAACCAACATGTTTGATGGAGACCATCATTAGGGTCGAGGTAAGAGGATTTCGCCATGAGGACGGAGAGGGGTTGCCATTGATAAACTATCTGCAGCAAATTTCTACTAAGATTCGAGAGTTCCAAATCATAATAGAGTGATTTAGTAGCGCGACTGGTGTATTTCTTATGTTTGTTGACCTTTTTTGGAATGTTGAGGGGTCTTGCACTTTGTTTGTTTAATAAGCATAAGCATGTGACACCTTGGGTTATTTTGAAGTTAAATTTGGATTGATAAGTCAAGCATTGTCTTGATAATTGTTAAATGAAAATTGAGGGGATGAGCTATTTAGAATATTCTTAAGTGATTAAGAACACCTCTGAAATACCAAAACAAAATCAGTGTACTAACACCTACAAAAACATTTAATTAAAAGGTAATGTCTCACCCCAACTGTACGCTCGCCCAATGTCAGAGACCTAACATGAGTCAAATCAGCCATTATATTGAAAGCTCTAGCAAGAAATACTCTTTTAGCATCGAGTTTGGGGTAATTTAGATCTTCCCATCCAACTTGAATTTTTGCTTCAACAAGAGAAGGCATTTCTTCCATTTTATAAGTCCTCAGGATTTATTTTCCATTTGTCACTAATCTTCAAAACAATAAAATGCCCTGACTTAGTGGCCTGGGCCTAAAATCGAGCTTGCAATTGGCAACGGTTTCTTTGTATATATTCTCCTGACTTTCTTTCTGTTGGCTTTTTAAGATCATCAAAGAAAGCCCAAGAAAGAATATTTATTATTTCTATATTTTTTTTTATGGGATTATAATTATTTCTATACATTAAATTAAATGCAGCATCTTATCTTCTCTTCCTCACTGATTTAAATGCATAAATACAGGAATATTATATTATTATATAGATTTAGATAGATAAAGAACAAAACAAAGCCTGATCGTAAATTCGTAATGCATAAATAAAAATAAAATAATAATATTCTATCTAGAAAGATTTAACATACATTAATGAAAGTAAGCAAAAGCAGAGCACGAATGTTGTTAATATTCTATTTTTAACATCAGCAAAGCAAGAGTTAAGCAAGCCGTCACCTGATCGTGCTTCCAAATTAGCTGCCGCCGGAAAAGCTGCCCCTTCTTTTTTCCTCCTTTCCTTTTACACAATGAACAGTCCACCCTACAAAAAGCCTCGGATACCTCACATTCCACAGGATGTACCCACGTGGACGGCCAAATATATTTCTTTTCGTTTTCTTCTTTACTTTTACAGAATGATGAGCTGTCTTTCTTTTTACTAGACCCTCCCTACAAAGGCAACCGTATTCGTATTCGACCCAAAAAAATACGAAGGCAACCCTACAAAATACCTCCGGATTAAAGATTTATTTATTTATTTATTTTTGGATCCGTTCTCTAGCTGCCAAATGTTTCTAGGAGAATTTGGTGCAACAGAAACAGTGTCATCATGCATATCTTTTTTTTTTCTTTTTCTTTTTCAATTTATTATTTCAGCTTTTATATATAATTAGGTTCAACTAGAAGCCCGAAAATGTAAGAAATAAGCCCAATAAAGTCAAATTACCTTTTTGTCCCAAACAATACCACGTTGAGCACAATGAACCATTTCAAAGGACAATGCTGGATATGGAAGCTGTCTTGTAATGAAGTAGCCAATCATTGCTGGAAGACCTCTCTCAAGGGTCAATTTAAACCTAGCATCTTCGCAATTTGAAGAATAATCCTCGACACCATAAAAAAATCAAACCATCCTCAAAGCGAAAGACAATTTGATTTTCTATTCTAGTAACAACCTGAATAAATTGTAGATAAGTTAAAGAATTAATGACTCTCCACAGAAATAATTATTCACACACAAACGAAAAGAAAACAAAAACACTGGTGAGGATAAATTGGTCTTCGATTATGCTCCTAGACGAAAGAAATTGGTCTTTGGTTATCTTCACGTTTACACTCCATATCACATCCCTACCAGTTGGCCACCTTCAGGGAATCTTATAGTCCTTAGAGCACTTCCAGCAGTTTGCCCCTTGCCATGGCAAGGGAGGGCTAGGGCACTATTCACATAAATAGTGGCTGTCATTGCCATATTAAGCTATGTGTGTTTCCAACAGTTGCCTTTCGTCATGGCAACTACTATTCATTTTTTTGTTTTTTTCACAATTTTTTTTACTTAAACAATTATTTTGGATAATATTTTCGGGTAAGATTTTTGGGTTCCTACGTGTTAATACTATTCATATCGGATAAGATTTTCGGTTTCAAATTTAAGATAAATTTCAAAAATCAAATTTCAGATAAATTTCAAATTTAAGATATATTTCAAAACTTGAATAATAGTAGAAAGAAGAATAAAATGTACGAGGATTTGGTGTTAAAAGTGAAGAGAATTGGTTGGTATTTATAGAAATTTTTTTTAGTAATTTTTAGTAATTTTATTCATTTTTTTATTGCACAAAAATTGGCTACCGTTGGATTTGAGGAAAAATTCTATCGGAAGCCCAGAACTCGATACGTGGTAGAGTGGTAATGTAGCTCTGCACTGTCAGCGGTCCTGTAGCGCTGACGTCATCGTGACGTCAGCTCGCCCTCGTTTTGGACCTGGGGCTAAACTTGCCCTTGGGCGGGCCCGGTTCGCTGGGTCCCACCACTTGCCCGGGGCAAGTTTTGTTGCTGGAAACATGATTTTGGGCTTGCCCCCACCCAGCCCTCCCCTTGGCTGCATTGCTGGAAATGCTCTTAGGAGGGCAAACCAGACACCGTTCTCTGTTTCTTGATACTTCACAATGCCGATCAAACTTCTTTAAACCCCGCAAAATGGTTTGCTGAAACATTGTAGCAAGGCACATAATTTTCTCTTTCTTTGCCACAGAGGCCAAGCTCTCTTTGTCGACTAGCCCCTAGTGAGAGAGACCTGAGCTCCGGTAATCAACCGCGCTTGCTCCTTTAGCATGATTGGAGCGTTAATAATACAACATAATGATTGGGAAAATAGTTGGGTTTTATGAGTCTAGAATTGTGTGTGTGAGAGCATATGACTGAGGCCGTTCCTAAGAGCATTTCCAACAATGCAGCCAAGGGGAGGGCTGAGGAGGCAAGCCCAAAATCGTGTTTCCAGGCAACAAAACTTGGCCCGGGCAAAAGTGGGACCCAGCGAACCGGGCTTGGCCCGAGGGTAAGTCTAGCCCAGGTCCAAAACGAGGGCGAGCTCACGTCACGATGACGCCAGCGCAACAGTGCATCGCTCCAGTTCCATTCTGCCACGTGTCATGTTTTGGGCTGTCCTGGTTAGAATTTTTCCTCAAATTCAACGGAGCCAATTTTTGTGCAATAAAAAAAATGAAAAAAAATCAAATTTTTTTTAAAAAAATACTAAAAAAATACTGAATTTTTTTTCTCTATAAATATCAACCAATTCTCTTCACTTTTAACACCAAATCCTCGTACATTTTATTCTTCTTTATACTATTATTCAAGTTTTGAAATGTATCTTAAATTTGAAATCGAAAATCTTATCCAATATGAATAGTATTAACACGTAGGAACCTAAAAATCTTACCCGAAAATATTATCCAAAATAATTGTTTAAGTAAAAAAAGTTGTGAAAAAAACAAAAAAATGAATAGTAGTTGCCATGGCAAAGGGCAACCTCAGGAAACACACATAGCTCAATATGGCAGGGGTCACTATTCACATGAATAGTAGCTGCCCAGCCCCCTTTGCCATGGCAAGGGGCAACGCTGTTGGAAGTGCTCTAAGGGCACTTCCACCTGTGAAACCCTTGGCAAAGGGGGGCTGGGCTGATACTATTCATATAAATAATGTCTGCCATTGCAAAAAGTAAGTTGCACTTCCAGGAGTTATCACAAATTTGTTTACCTAAACAATTAATTTGGATAATATTTTTGGATGAGATTTTCTGATAAAATATTCGGATAAGATTTTCAGATAAGATTGTCGGTTTCAAATTTCAGATAAATTTCAAAATTTAAATTTCATATGAATTTCAAATTTCAGATAAATTTCATATGAATTTCAAATTTTAGATAAATTTCATATGAATTTCAAATTTCGGATAAGATTTTCACCCTATAAAATTGCGCCACGTGTCATGTCTATCGACCTAAATTTTTCTATAAAACTAAGGCTCAGCTCACAAACCTCTCACACTACATCTTTTCAAAAATTTCATTTCTAGATTTTAGATTTCAGATTCCATATTCCATTCTCAATGGCAGACATTAGGGGTGGGCATTTAGAAGGGAAAAGCGGAACATCGGACCGAACCAAGCCGAAAAAACCGGAAAAAAATCAGTTGACTAAAAAAGTCAACAAATTGGCATAAAGGGACCGGACTAGTTTGAACCGGTTTAGGTTCGGTTTTTACATACTGATAGAACCGATTGGACCGGAACAGATCGGTTGTATTAATTTTTTATTTATTTATTTTAAAATATCCCATACTTAAGCCCGATTCTCCTTAACCCAAATAAAAACCCAAACTTTAAAGCCCATATACCTTTTATTTTCAAAGCCCATTCCTTCCATAACCCTACTTCAACTCTCTCTATTTTTCCCTTTCTTTTTCTCTCCCAGAAGCCACTCTCTTTTCTTTTTATCTATATCTCTCTCTTTCCCCACCTTCCCCTTTTCTTTTCTTTTCTTCATTCTTTCTTGTCTGTCACTTCTCTCTCTTCCCTTTACCGTTTCTTTTCTTTTCTTCCTCTCCCTTTTCTTTTCTTATTTCTTCCTCTCCTGTTTCTTTTCTTCTCTTCGACTTCTCTCTCGCTCCGTCTCTCTCTCTCTCCCCCCTCTTTTACTTTTCTTTTCTTCTTCTTCTCTGCGACTTCACTCTTTCATTTACTCTCTCTCTCTCTCTCTGTGATATGATGAAGAGGATGAAAGGGGTTCTTACTATGGAGCCGCCTTCATATGCTGGTAACGAAGATCCTAGGACTAGATTCAAGCATCAGAGTCTCATGCAAGGAGAAATCTGGTGTTGTATTCTTTTTTTGTTGTTGTGGGTTTCATTAGATCTGGTGTGTTGTAATTTTTTTTTGGGCTTTGTTTATGGTTTTTGTCGAGCGATCTGAGAATGAGTTATTTTTAGAGTTATTTTGTTTATGGTTTTTGTTTATTGGATTGTTTAGAGTTATTTTTTTTTTGTCGAGCGATCTGAGAATGAAAGGAAAAATCAAATATTTTGGATCATAGAAGTAAGAATTGTTCAACTAAATTTAAGTTTTTATTTTTCCCTTTATTGTCTCCTGATCTCCCTCTTTTCTTTTATTATTGTGTATGTGACTTGCCAAATAACCGGTTCAAAGCTGGAAAACTGGACCAAAAATAGCAAGTTCGGCTTTATCCGGTTTCTCTTCTATTTTTTTCAAAAATCGGACCGAACCAGACGACTGGATGAATAGTACCAATTTCGCTTCTGCTTGAACTGCAAATCGGGCCGAACCGGACCGCGCCCACCCCTAGCAGACATGGAGGAGGTCTTGGAGAGGCAAGAACCAGGAAATAAGAGAAAGAAGGCGTAGACGAGCTACAAGCAAAAGAGTGAGAGAGAACTAGATCAGCAAATTGTCATGGCTATGGCTTTGCTTGATGAAGAAAACCAGAGCAGTCGTGGTTCACATGAAGGCCGTGGCCCGAATGTTGACATACATAGGCACTCTCGGGGTAAGAATCTCATGGAAGATTATTTTATCCCAACTTTTCTGTACTCTGATGTTCATTTTCAAGGGCGATATAGAATGCAACAACATTTGTTCAATAAAGTCATGCATGATATTTGCAATTATGATGAATACTTTATTCAAAAGAGAAATTGTGCTGGTGTTTTGGGACCGCTTTTCCGAATAAAAGTTCACAGCTGCTATACGAATGTTGGTGTATGGTGCATCTGCGATCAAGGGGATGAGATACCGGATGGGGAAGTCCACCGGGGACTACTTGCGAGACCTACGAGAGACCTACAACGACTTCTACAGAAAGCCGAAGCTAGAGGATTTCCAAGAATGATTGATAGCATCGAACTGCATGCACTAGCAATGGAAGAATTGCACAACTGCTTGGCAAGGCGATTATGGGAATCGAAAAGGCAAAAAAAGCATCATCCTTGAAGTCGTTTCCAGGATTCGATACATGGGTTTGGCACGCCTTCTTCGGAGTTCCTGGATCTCAAAATGACTTGGAACGTCCTAGGTCAATCCTCGGTGTTCAACGATGTTTTGAGAGGGGAAACCCCGCAAATCACCTATGAAATCAACAATACCGTTTACCAGACTGTGTATTATCTCAGCTGACGGCATCTACCCGAGATGGACAACATTTGTGAAAACACTTCCGCATTCCGAACCCAG
Organism: Prunus fruticosa; assembly: GCA_018703695.1. Lineage (NCBI taxonomy): Eukaryota > Viridiplantae > Streptophyta > Magnoliopsida > Rosales > Rosaceae > Prunus > Prunus fruticosa. Next base: position 42,182,317 of record CM031917.1, on the reverse strand, counting down.
AAGCAAAAATTATTTTCCTTATATCAAGAGAAGTACAGAAAAGATGTGGAGAGATGATTTGGTATCCTCCAAGCTCGGTGGGCGATCATTAGGGGTGCGGCGCGTATGTTTGATGAGGAGGTGTTAAGGAGCATAATGATGACATGCATCATCCTCCATAACATGATTGTGGAGGATGAGTATGATTACGAGGCTGAAGAGGTGTACAAACCGGATCCCATGAACACGGCCTTGACAAGAATGTATGAAAAATTCATAGGGCCAAATTGAGAACCATTGGAGCATGAACCGTTGGTTAGAGATGGTCGTTTCATGAACTATATGATTGATCGATATATGGAGATGCAATCGTCGTATATTCATGAACGCCGTCAAGTTGATTTAATGGAGCATTTATGGGCGGTGAAAGGCAATGACGGTGAATGAAGTGAAGTGAAGTGAAGATGTTTTTTAAGATTTTAATGTTTATGTTTTATGTTTAGTTATGTTTGGTTTTTTTATGCTTTGGTTGTGGTTTGTTTGTTTTTATATTTTTAATGCTTTGGTTGTGGTTAGTTTTTTATGTATGGAATGTTTTGAATAAAAAGGAATTTTATTTAATAGTTTCTTTGGTAACTCAAAGAAAACCAATACTACTAATAAAATAAAATACATGAATTACAACTAATTTTTAAAACAAAACATTAAAATACAATGAAATGAAAAGGCAAGCAAACTAACTTAAGGGTTTCCATCATTTAACCAATCCGTGTTGCTAGGTCCATCATCACGAAAAAGTCTTCGTCTCATAATAGCCTTTCGTTCTAGCTTCCAAAATTGTTTTGTTTTAGGAGACATATGGCTTGTATCTATGGTCATGGTTTCCGATCTTTCTTGTCTTCGTTTTCTTTGAGTAGATACTATATTTCTTTAGCATATTCTATTTGCATTGCCCTATCATCTTCTTGGGCTTTCCTGTCTATTTCAATTCTCAAGGCGCTTTGCCTTGCAATTTCCTCCAAAAATTTAGAGGCATTCCTGGTACAATTATTTCCTCTCTTTGCCTTCGCCGCTTTCCTCCCAATTGGCCTCGGCTCCCTTTCAATTGGTGAGTCTTCACTCATAGGTTATTCCATAGGCGAATCTGAAGCTTGTGAATCATGGAATGACGTCTCGTTTAACACCACTGTTGGAATAATGCTAAATCTCTTTCAATTCTTCATCACCTCCCAACATTGGGTATGGTTGAAAGTTTTTTTCCCTTGTCCAGTAGCACCATACCACATTTGAGCTTGCACAATCTATATAAAAAAAAAATTGAATATGCAAGGAACTTAAAAAAAATATTGGTAATGCAAAAATGATAAACATATTAATGAAAATCCAAGAAATATTAACAAAATATAGACAATGCAACAAATATTTAAATAAATATTAGAAATACAAGAAATATTAACAAAATATAAAAATTGCAAGAAACATTTAAATAAATATGGAAATACAAGAAATATTAACAAAATATACAAATTGCAAGAAACATTTAAATTAAAATTAATAAAATGAAAATTACAAATAATTTACCTCATCGTTGAGATTTTCCCTCTTCTTTGGTTATCCATCGCTTTTGTGAGGGCATCTCTCCATTTCCCCAACTCTTTGTTGAGAATTTCCCACTGACTAGACAATGTCATTTCCGAATTACGGGTGGAACCCGATCTTTCAATAAATTCGTGATGAATTTTTTTCCACATTTGATTGAATTTCATCTCATTACCCGATATGGGAGCATGACTAATTTGGACCCAACACTCACACAACAAGACATCTTCCATGATGCTCCATCCTCTCCAGTTTCTTGAAAAAAAGCAATAATGATAGAGAAAAATTAAATTTGAAAATGAAAAAAATATTGAGTAGAAAGTGAATAATAGTTGGAGAAGGAGAAGATGTATGAAGATTTGCTGTTAAAAGTGAAGAGTAGGGATTGGTATTTATAGAAAAAAAATTCAGTATTTTTTGGGTATTTTTTAAAAAAAATTCCAATTTTTTTTCATAATTTTTTGCCTTGAAAAATTCCAGGTTGTTGGATTGGATGACAAAATGAATCGGAAGGACCAGAAGACGCTACGTGGCATAGATCCATTTGCGGAAAGCTGACGCGCGCCTCACAAATTTTTTTTAACGTTGGCGTGTGCGTTCCAGGTAGCCCCCCTAGGGCTCGGGCATGGGGGGAGAAGAACCCAAAATGAGATTCCAGGCAACAAAGGGCGGGGCCCGGAGGACGTGGGGTTCATGAGCATGGGTTGGCCCGAAGGAGGGGGAGCCCAAGCACAAGCCCGAAGGCGCAGCTGACGCCAGCGTGACGTCAGGGAAGGTTTGAAATTTTTTTACCGTTGGCGCGTGCGTTGCATTAAAAAAAATTTGCAAGGCGCGCGTTAGCTTTCCGCCAACGGCTCTATGCCACGTTGCGTCTTCTTCTGTCCTTCCGATTCGTTTTGTCATCCAATCCAATGACATGGAATTTTTCAGGGCAAAAATTTATGAAAAAAATTCGGAAAATTTTTAAAAAAATACTAAATTTTTTTTCCTATAAATACTAATCCATACTCTTTACTTTTAACAGCAAATCCTCAAATATCTTCTCCTTCTCCAACTATTATTCACTTTCTACTCAATATTTTTTTCACTTTCAAGTTTAATTTTTCTCTATCATTATGGCTTTTTCTCAAGAAACCGGAAGGGCATGGAGCATCATGGAAGATGTCTTGTTGTGTGAGTGTTGGGTTCAAATTAGTCATGATCCCATATCGGGTAATGAGATGAAATTCAGTCAAATGTGGAAAAAAATTCATCACAAATTTGTTAAAAGATTGGGTTCCACTCGTACGGAAATGACATTGTCTAGTCGGTGGAAAATTCTCAACAAAGAGTTGGGGAAATGGAGAGATGCCCTCACAAAAGCGATGGATAACCAAAGAAGGGGGAAAATCTCAGCTAATGAGGTAAATTATTTATAATTTTAATTTTATTAATTTTAATTTAAATGTTTCTTGCAATTTGTATATTTTGTTAATATTTCTTGTATTTCCATATTTATTTAAATATTTCTTGCAATTTTTATATTTTGTTAATATTTCTAATATTTATTTAAATGTTTGTTGCATTGTCTATATTTTGTTAATATTTCTTGGATTTTCATTAATATGTTTATCTTTTTTCCATTACCAATATTTTTTTTAAGTTCCTTGCATATTCAATTTTTTATATATATAGATTGTGCAAGCTCAAATGTGGTAAGGTGCTATTGGACAAGGGAAAAAAACTTTCAACCATACCCAATGTTAGGAGGTGGTGAAGCATTGTAAGAGATTTAGCATTATTCCAACGGTGGTGTTAAACGAGACGTCACTTCATGATTCACAAGCTTCGGATTCGCCTATGGAATAACCTATGAGTGAAGACTCACCCATTGAAAGGGAGCTGAGGCCAATTGGGAGGAAGGCGGCGAAGGCAAAGAGAGGAAATAATTGTACCAGGAATGCCTCTAAATTTTTGAAGGAAATTGCAAGGCAAAGCGCCTTGAGAATTGAAATAGACAGGAAAGCCCAAGAAGATGATAGGGCAATGCAAATAGAATATGCTAAAGAAAGGGAGTATGTACGCAATGAAAGGGAGTATCTACGCAAAGAAAACGAAGACAATAAAGATCGGGAAATCATGACCATTGATACAAGCCATATGTCTCCTAAAACAAAACAATTTTGGAAGCTAGAACAAAAGGCTATTATGAGACGAAGACTTTTTCGTGATGATGGACCTAGCAACACGGATTGGTTAAATGATGGAAACCCTTAAGTTAGTTTGCTTGCCTTTTCATTTCATTGTATTTTAATGTTTTGTTTTAAAAATTAGTTGTAATTCATGTATTTTATTTTATTAGTAGTATTGGTTTTCTTTGAGTTACCAAAGAAACTATTAAATAAAATTCCTTTTTATTCAAAACATTCCATACATAAAAAACTAACCACAACCAAAGCATTAAAAATATAAAAACAAACAAACCACAACCAAAGCATAAAAAAACCAAACATAACTAAACATAAAACATAAACATTAAAATCTTAAAAAACATCTTCACTTCACTTCACTTCACTTCATTCACCGTCATTGCCTTTCACCGCCCATAAATGCTCCATTAAATCAACTTGACGGCGTTCATGAATATACGACGATTGCATCTTTGTATATCGATCAATCATACAGTTCATGAAACGACCATCTCTAACCAACGGTTTATGCTCCAATGGTTCTCCATTTGGCCCTATGGGTTTTTCATACATTCTTGTCAAGGCCGTGTTCATGGGATCCGGTTCTTACACCTCTTCAGCCTCGTAATCATACTCACCCTCCACAATCATGTTATGGAGGATGATGCATGTCATCATTATGCTCCTTAACACCTCCTCATCAAACATACGCACCGCACCCTAATGATCGCCCACCGAGCTTGGAGGATACCAAAGCATCTCTCCACATCTTTTCTGGATTTCTCTTGATATAAGGAAAATAATTTTTGCTTCTGGGTTTGGGGATGCGGAAGTGTTTTCACAAATGTTGTCCACCTCGGGTAGATGCCGTCAGCTAGATAATACACAGGATGGTAGACAGGATTGTTGATTTCATAGGTGATTTGCGAGGCTTCTCCTCTCAAAACATCGTTGAACACGGGGATTGACCTAGGACGTTCCAAGTCATTTTGAGATCCAGGACTTCGAAGAAGGCGTGCCAAACCCATGTATCGAATCCTGCAACGGCTTCAAGGATGATGCTTTTTTTGCCTTTTCGATTCCCATAATCGCCTTGCCAAGCAGTTGGGCAATTCTTCCATTGCTAGTTCATGAGTTCGATGCTATCAATCATTCTTGGAAATCCTCTAGCTTCGGCTTTCTGGAGAAGTCGTTGTAGGTCCCTGGGCGTAGGTCTGCGTAGGTAGTCCCTGGTGTACAGAGTTTCAACTGCATCACAAAATCTAACCAAACTCTCCAAAGCAATGGACTTCCCCATCCGGGCAATCTCATCTTAGGAGATGCACCATACACCAACATTCGTATAGCGTTGTGAACTTTTGTTAAGGAAGAAGTCCCAAAACACCAGGCACAATCTCTCTTTTGAACAAAGTATTCATCATAATTGCAAATATCATGCATGACTTTATTGAACAAATGTTGTTGCATTCTATATCGCCCTCGAAAATGAACATCAGAGTACAGAGAAGTTAGGATAAAATAATCTTCCATAAGATTCTTACCCCGAGAATGCATATGTCTGTCAACATTCAAGCCACGACCTTCATGTGAACCACGATTGCTTTGGTTTTCTTCATCTAGCAAAGCCATAGCCATGACAATTTGCTGATCTAGTTCTCTCTCACTCTTTTGCTTGCAGCTCGTCTACGCCTTCTTTCTCTTATTTCTCGTTCTTGCCTCTCCAAGACCTCATCCATGTCTACCATTGAGAATGGAATATGGAATCTGAAATCTAAAATATGAGAAATGAAATTTTTTAGAAGATGTAGTGTGAGAGGTTTGTCAGTTGAGCCTTAGTTTTATAGAAAAATTTAGGTCGATAGACATGACACATGGTGCAATTTTATAGGGTGAAAATCTTATCCGAAATTTGAAATTCAGATGAAATTTATCTGAAATGTGAAATTCAAATGAAAAGTTGAAATTCAAATGAAATTTATCTAAAATTTGAAATTCCTACAGGTACAAGGAAAAACCCTTTTGGCGAACAAACATATTTGGTCGCCCAATGTATGGTTTTGGTTGCTGATTATTATTGCCGACGAAAATTTTGTCGCAATCTTGTTGCCGTAGAAGGGCGTCGTAGATACTAGAAACAACGACCAAAAGCTATTTTGGTCGTTGATTGTCATAAGCAACCAATAGTTCTCGTCGCCCATTTCTCATAATTTTGTCGTTGATCTCGTCTCTTTGGCGCGTAAAATTGATTTATGGCGAGAAAGTCCAAGGGATTGGCGACCAAATAAATATTTGGTCGTAGTTTACGATTGGTGTCCTACTGTTTTGGTCTCCAAAAGTGTAACATTTGGTCGCAGAAGTTATGTTCATTGGCGACCAAATAAAAATTTGGTCTTGGTTTATATTTAATGTCAATATTTTTGGTTGCTTATAATAAAAGCTTTGGTCGGAAAAATTTGTCTAGTTCCAAGTTTTTGTCTCAAATATTGAATTATTTTGTCTTCAATAATCAATTATTTTGTCGCTAATATCAAGTTATTTGGTCGCCAAGGATGTTGATTTTGAGGCTTTTTAAATTTTTTTAAAAACTAAAAAATATATTTTATTGAATATTAATAATATATATGTTTTTCTTTTTCTATAATTAAATTAATATAGTTTTTATAAAACTTTTATTAAATGTTCCAAATAAAATTACCATATATAAGACTTCCCCAACTAAAATTCTACAAAGCACCCAACATATATCACCATAAAAACATATCATAGTCCATGCAACATTTTCTTTTCAAAAGCAATACGGATTCATAAGCAAAATATAGTGACATAGCATAATTAACAAAATCGCCATAGTCACAACAACTAAGATCAAAGTCATGTCTACTAAGACATATGAAATATAAATAAAAGTTACAGCTTACACATGTACCTCCACTTTCCTTCAAAAACACACAAAAGTACTTCTTCATCTCTTTAAGTCTTAGGAGCAGATGCCACAAGCAACAGAAGCATATGCATCCATTCATACCAAAGCCTACATAAAATTTCAGCTAAGTCTATATACTACTTAATATATGGATGAGCAATGTGACCAAAGTTACAAATCATATTCTTGATCACACATATCTTTGATTTGAAACAAAAACCACAAACCAAAGTCAGATTGTAGGATTTGAGTCCATCAATGTCACAAAATCACCAAGATCATCCATACCCAAAACAACCAAAAGGTTTAAAACCTACCTAATGACCATGACTAATATCTTCCAGACCAGGTATACACACTATCACCACCACCTTGTAAGTTGTCACCGTGATGATTAGTTGTAGAATCATCAGAATTAGAATTAGAATCAGAATCAGAATCATAAGAATCAGGTCGGAGGCGAGGTCCCTTACCATTGTACTTACTGTTGCGTTTACACTTCTTCCTAGATATGTCGTTAATCCCAGCTTGCAAGCTTGCTTAACGATGTCACAAAGTTTCTCCACATTTCTGAGAGCTTATTGTATTTCTCATCTTCAATCATAGAGGTTTTGCTATATCTACTTGTAGAGCGAGAACTAGTCTCCACTCGAAGATTCGAGCCCAATCCGCGTATCCTCTTACCCCGATCTAATCCCAAGTTCTTTAGTCATAATCCCCAATTGGTGCACGTCTGAAATGAGATATGTTCAGAAGGGTTGCTTGAACTCGCAGACTCCTGCTGAATGTACATCGCCATTGCTGCTTTCATTTTCTTCTACAAAAAAAGGAAGTCTAGTTGTATTAGTAAAAGTCAAACATAAAAAATAAAAAAATAAGTTCAACATGTAGCTAAAGTATAGGAAAATTTATCATTTACCTCCTTATTCTCAGCAACTTCGTTGATCCATACGCCTTTATCCCTATGCATATGCATGTTGTTCCAATTGTCGATAAGTGTAACATGTTGACCCTCCTTCATTTTCCCAAGAAAAAAAAACAAATGAGTTTAAGAAATCAAAAGGGGTCTAATATGATCAAGACAACAAGAAATCACAAGGGGTCATTTTATTAATATATTTTGCTTCCACGCAATACCACTTCACCTAATTTCAATCAAACCCATTGATATTCTTGCTTCCTACCATGCTATTCAGATTTTTCAACAAATATCACATTCACCTTTACTTTAATGCTTCTCCTTTTCCAATAACTAACAAAGGAGGACTACTTGAACTTAGAAGGAATAACATTAAATGTAAAGAATTTACTAATTACCTTCTCAACTGCTTCCTTATTGATCGGTGCATATTTATATATCATTTTGTACCCTTCTAACTTATGATTTGATTATGTTTTTGAGTTAAACTTGTGCTTTTAATAAATTTTGTGTTTGTTTCAGTGTAATAAGCTTGAGACTCATTAAATGTATTTTGGAGACAAGTTAGCTCAAAACGGTGTCTGCAGATCAGTCAACTTCACGAATTGGACTGCACTTGCTCAGGATGAACCAGATGCTGAGCCCTATATCATTGGAAAGATACAGAAGTCTAGTTTCTGGAGCATTTTACGGTTCATGATTATGAGTCTCCTAGAGGAAGTTATGCAAGTTTTGGCAGCTTAAGGTCAAATTCGGCAGCATCTGCGTTCCTGAGCCAAAAATGACATTTGAAGGTCTTTCCCATTTTTTCTTGAGTTGGGTTGCATATGTTTGGAAAGATAATTCAAAGGGTTTGAAGATCTAGATTTTTCCAGATTTTTTAGGTGGGAAGATCAAGCCCAAAACAAGCCCACAAGCTGACTGCAATGCATTGTCATGCATGACATAGGCATTCCAGCTATGAAAGTCTAAAGGAGCAAAAATAAGGCATTGTGGGAAACATGTTTGGATAAATCAAGAATCACTTTCCAGGCTGCTAGTGGGATTAGTTGGTACATGCTAGAGCTATTAAAGAGAAAGAATGTGCATGCATGTGAAGCAAAAAGAAAGGAAAGAAAAGAAATGAAGTCAATTTCCAGTCTATTTTCGGCAGTCAACTTGCAAGGCCCAAAACGTACACTTTTACTGCTCATATGGGAATACATTCTTCATAAAAGTTGTTCCAATGGGTGTTTATTATGACATATCCAAATTTGAGCCGTATTGGATACATATTGAAACCTCAGGCCTTCCTACACCTAGCCTGGTTCAGAAGAATCGTTTTTTCCAGCAACCAAAAGAAAACTCACATGGGTTGGCAGCAAAAGGCAGCTACAATTGAACACCTTTGAAATTTCATGTGAAGAAAGCTTGAGGTGCAGCAAAAGAAGTATGAGATGGAATTAATTCCAACCACACTAACATAGACAAGATGAAGTGGGAGTTATGGATTGTATTAAAAGAGTGGTATTGGAATTCATCATGATGTTCCTTCCTCTTAGCCCTATAAATAGAAAAGTCTTCATGCTTCACAAAACAGCCCCAAAGGGGGGAGCTCTCAAACACTTCTCTAGAGCTCCCCTCCATTCTCTCCCTCAAATTCTCTTAGTTTCTCTTTCTAGTTTTCAATCGTTGTAATAAAATCTTTGTGCTGAAATTCTCCTTAAGTTTTTCTTAGTTCCACTTTACTTTTCATTGTTATGTAAATTCTTTTCTTTAGTTTTAAGTTTGATTAGTTTTCAAGTTTCAATTATGGTTTTTGTTCTTATTCATTATGCTTATAAGTTAATATGCTAGTTTGAATGATTAATTACCATTTAGGCTTGCATGTTAGCTATCTTGGTTTGAATTAAGAGTAGACACCATGCTTTAATTCGAATTGAACTATGAATAGGAAGAGTATGTATGGACATTCGACAACAGGGATTAGATACATACTTGGTTGTTTAAAATGTTCTTCTATGCTTAATGGATTCCTAATGCTTAGTTTAGGTTAGACAACAGATGATCAAATTAGGGAATTATGAATACAAGATTAGGACCAGACACCATGGCTTAATCATACTTTAGCTAGAATCAATCCGTTAATCTAATTGAATTTGAGAACTTATCTGCTTGAGTTATTTTCTTTTCTTTCTTCTTGTTTTATTTATATTCTTTCTTGTTTTTCTGTTTTGTGTAGGAAAACTAAATTGGATTATTCAATCACCAATCCCTGTGGAATCGACCTCGCACTTACATATGTTATACTACCAAACAGCTCGTGCACTTGCGAGTATCACAAGTTGAGGCTGCAGCTGAATCCATTTTGGTGCAGCTGAATCGACGCAACACTTATGTTTCAGGAAAGGGCGTGAACCTCCTGTGTGTTCATATTCTTTCTTTTTCCTGTTATTAACATTGGCTTTGCACCTTTTCTTTAATAAAAGCACAGAGAATTTGTTATATTCCTTCTAACTAATAAATAAGAAAATGATCATAATCAAGGAGTCACAATAGTACCTAATTAATTAAGATACCTGGTATTTCTCATATGTGTACAAGTTATCAACTAACCAGTGACACTCCTCTATTTTTCTATGAGTTACAAAGACCTTGTTAGTGGGAGGTGTGGCCCGTGCATGCTGAAGGTCATGAGCATATTCCTTAAAGTGCTTATGGAGCTTTGCTTTCCATTCTTTATAACTCTTGCTCATATGGCCATCAATAAACTCCCAAATATCCGCATCCTCGAGGTCGACGTCAAACTTAAACTAACAATTAACGATAAAAAATATATTAGATTATCATTTAAATAGTAAACAATATCTCATTATCTGCTAAACATAAAAATCATTTGCAACAATAACCCAAAAAACAAAAGCCATATCCATATCCATCAGTGTCTAAGAATCTAAATTGTTTGTACAATTGGAGTTCTGCTCCTGAAATAAGCTCAAATTTAAAGAGAAATTCATATAAACATCCATATAAAATTGGAGTTCTGGTCCTATATATATCTGCCAACAATTAAGTTCATATAAAATCCTAGACAAATTAGTTCAACATCATAATAAGTCCAGACTTCCAATCATTAGTCATCAGCTAGCATATTAAGTTCATAATAAAAATATCTTCAGCATCATAATAAAGTCATTTTCTACATGGTTGCTCATATTGGTGATCTTGTTGTAGTGGTGCCTCTTGTGGTCGTGGTGCCTCTTGTGTTTGTGGTGCATGTTGTGATCGTGGTGCATGTGGAGCTGATCTTTGTTTCTTATTTTTAGTCTTAACTGAATCAACAACCTTATTAACCATGCTGCAAATAAGTATTAGGCATAAAAAATTTCGTAACATTCTAAATATCTATCAGACCTTCATTTACAAACTGTTTTTCTTTTTTAGGTAACTTGTACAACAAAAGATATTTATAAGTAGAAAACCACATTACATGTAACCAGGGGGGATATGATAAACCTTACCCAGTAAAAACATATCAAAACAACACAGAATACAAAGAACATGTCAATCTAAATCACTATAATCATCACTATGAACACTTTCTTCCTCATATCCAGAGAAGTATTCTTCTTCCAAAGGATCATCATCAATAAAATCTTCATCCTCATCATCATAGTGTGCTATTGGTTCCAAATTAATGTCACCCACAACTACTTCGGGCTCCGCATCTTCCCTGCGAAGCGATGTAATTGGAACATTTTCATCTCGAGAAGTTAGAACAATGTCACGAGCATCATGGATGCCACCCTCGTACATTGTTTCTGCTTCATGAGCAACCTCATTCTTAGGAACATCACACACGTGTCTATGTTAAATCTGTTGAATGAATTTCCAATTAGAACCTAATTTAGGGTCATCAAGGTAAAAGATTTGTTGTGCTTGTTTAGCCAACACATAAGGGTTGTCTTTATACCATAGACTGGTTATGTTAATTGAAGTTAGGTGATAATCACGAACAATCCGAGGAATCTTTTTTCTTTTCCTCATCATTGGCTGAGTATTAAACTACTCACATTTGAAAATTATTATGTGATATCCATAAGTGAATCCTATCTTATCAACACTGACCAATCTACCGTAAAAATCAGATTCTTGATCACCATGCATCCCTGGCACCTTCATCCCACCGTTTTGAGTTGTGTGATTTTCATCTATTTGTTTTGTATGCCATCGAACTCCATTGACAATACATCCTGTGTAACTGCTAACTCTGTGTAACTGCTAACTCTCTTATCAGGACCATATGATAATGCACACAATTCTTTGTTAACCCTTGAGGATCCTTTAATTGTTAATTCTTGGACACGATTTTTAAACCATTTGAGAAATTTTTCTCTATGTCTCTGTTCTAAGTTATCTGCACTTTCTGCTTCTAAAATTTGACGATGTTCACTGGTAAAAATATAAACAAGCAGAAATGGAAATTTAATAAGTTGAAGATCAAATTTAAAAATGTGAATGCGAGCACATAATTAGATTTGCATACTTTTTGAAGAGTTCAATTTCATTGCAGTTGTCTAAGATATACCAAAATGTTGGTTCCATATCTTTGTCTCGACCATTGAACCATTTTATAACCACCAAAAGGGCGTGCAATTTGGGCAAAGACAGAGAATTGTGCATCATTTTCACCACCATCATTATTTCGTTCAAAGTGAGAAGAATTTGTCTCACCAGCTCAAAGATACTCTGAACAAAAGGTTAAGGATTCATGTGCAATGTAACCCTCCGAAAGGGATCCTTCCTGTCGAGCTCTATTCCGCTCATAACCCTTCAACCTTCCTAACATCCTGCAATTCCTATAGTTATAAAATCTATTTCCAATACTAATTAAGAAATTACTGGAAAACCAAACTAGAAGAAACATAAGTACCTCTCTATCGAGTACATCCATCGATACCCAACTGGTCCAGCAAGTTTCGCCTCACGTGGTAAATGCACAGCCAAATGAACCATCACATCAAAAAATGTTGGTGGAAATATTCTCTCAAGTTTGCAAAGTATGAACACGATGTCTGTTTCCAACCTATCTAAATCTGCAACTTTTAAGGTTTTTGCACAAATTTGTTCAAAGAAACTTGACAATTTCACAAGTGGGGCACATACAACTTCTGGTAAGTATGGCCTAATTCCAATTGGTAGAAGTCGTTGAATCAGAACATGACAATCATGACTTTTTAAACCTGACATTTTTTCGTCTTTAACATTTCGTGAGATGTTGGCTGCATACCCATATGGAAACTTCACGGATTTCAAAAATTCACAAAATTTTCGACTCTCAATCGGCTCCAGCGTATAAACTGGTTTCCACTTCTTAACATCACCCCCTTCATCCTGATGTAATTGTTAACCATTTTGTAAATTCATATCTATCATATCTAAGCGTGCATCGACTTGTGTCTTTTGTTTTTCCTTCTATGCTTAACAATGTCCCAACAACGCTATCACATATATTTTTCTCAATATGCATTACATCCAAATTATTCCTTACTTTCAACTTAGACCAATACTCCAATTCAAAGAAAATACTTTTATTTGTCCAATTTAGTTCGACAGGTATTCGCTTCCTCTTTCTATCCAAATTATCAGGGTGCTTACCAGGCTTACAAGGTCTGAGATGATTAAACTGAAGTAATATTTCATCACCTGAGAATACCCTAGGTGGATCCCTCATCTCATATTTTCCATTGAAGTGGACACAATCCTTGCGCCATGGATGATTCTTTCTTAAATAACGGCGATGCCCAATATAACAAGTTTTTTTTCTCAACCGGGTATGCGACATATCTTTAAGACATACAGGACATGCCAAAAACCCTTTGGTGCTCCATCCAGACAAATTTCCATTAGCTGGAAAGTTATTAATTGTCCACATCACCGCTGCCCGTAGAGTGAAACCAGAATTAGTAAACTTGTCGTAAGTTGGCACACCTTGTCCCCATAACTCCTTCAATTCATCAACCAATGGGCGCAAATACACATCAAAATCTTTGCTCGGCGCTTTGGGCCTGGAATAAGCAAAGTCGTCATTGAGTATTTTGCTTTCATACACATCCAAGGTGGCAGATTATACGGAACCACAATCATCGGCCACATACTACAAGAAAGGCTCATATTTCCAAACGGGTTGAACCCATCTGTTGCAAGACCTAACCTGATATTTCGTGGCTCTTGAGCAAACTCTGGGTACATTAAATCGAACTCCTTCCACGCAATAGAGTCAGCTGGATGCCTCATAACACCCTCTTCATCCACCCTTTTATTAGCGTGCCACCTCATATACGCAGCTGTATTCTTTGACATGAACAATCGTTGTAATCTTGGCTTCAAAGGAAAGTAGTGCAACACTTTTTGTGGAACCTTCTTCCTCTTGACACTAGTACTTGGTTTATACCTTGACTCATCACATTCCGGACATTTATCCTTATTTTCATGCTCTTTATAAAAGAGAGCACAATCATACTTGCATGCATCAATTTTTTCAAACCCCAAACCCAAATCTTTCCAGATCTTATTTGTAGCATAATAAGATGGTGGAATGTTATGGGGTTTAGGACAGGCAGAACTCCATATCTCTAACATCGTATCAAACGATTTGTTAGTCCAATGGTTTTCAACCTTGTTAAGCATGAGCTGCACCATGAATGTTAAAACAGTACAGCCCCTAGTTCCAGAGAAAAGTTCTCGCTCAGCTTCTACCATTAACTTTTCATACTTATCAGCCTCAACCCTATGCACATTGGATTCATAATCATCACCCATAATATCTTCCCCATGTGGATCATGATCCATGTCTCGTGGAAATCTATCATTTAACATATCATGTACATCATTATCGGAGCCAGATGGAAGATTTGAAGTTTGTGTTGGTATCTCAAATGATTCCCCATGATATATCCATGTGTGATAAACCACAGACATCCCATTCTTCCATAAATGTGCATGAACAGTTGCAAGATCATGCAATTGCATATTCTGACACTTCATGCAGGGACATTTGGTCTCATTCTTGTCAATTACGTGCCGACTTGCTGCTTCCATAAATGATCGAATACCATCTGTATAACGTTTACTCAATCAGTTTTTTTTCCCAAATCCATTGCTTATCCATTATACTGTCCAGTAACACAATTTAGATGACGTCATATCTCATCCATGACTTGTTTTGTCTCCTTATACAATCAATATACAAGTTTGTCTCCTTATGACTCCGGTAAGGCCCTATCCCATTCCAGAATGCATATTCCGTGCGATAGTTAGCATCTGCAACAGGTCTAAAGTATCTTAATTACTGAGTAGTTAACTACTTCAAATGAACTCTAGGGTGAAACCTAATGTGAACTCTTACGGACTGTGCTAATCACAAAAGTTTCAAGCCAATGCATAATGTCAAAAAATACAACAATTCCATAGCATAACCAAAACAAACAATTAAATATATACAAGTGAAGAGCATTTAGATGTATTACGTAATATGTTTGCTTGCCCCATAGTATCCATTTCCTGCTAATTACATTATTGTCCAAATAACACGTTTGAGATAGTAACCTACTATAAAATATTAGTTATTTGAGTTAGAGGGAGATTAATTTTGAAAACTATATTAATAGGATCATTCTTTTTCTTCAATTAAAATTTAGAATTTTTATTTTCTAATATTATTACAATATTACTTATTCTTATGCCTTTGAAATTACCTCATCTCTTTGTAGCTGTAAACTGTAAGTGTTTTGCTTACATTTGGTTTTACTTTGGGTAAATTATCATAGCCTCCCTTGAAAAATCTGGCCCTCAATGAATTACAAACATCCCAACATCTAAATCCTATTGCCTAATTGCTGAATCTGTGTTTTTTTTCTTTTCCAAAGTCCTGAATCTGTTCAATTACTAAATATGTATTTAGAATTTTTATATCACTTATCAATTCATAAAAAATAATATGCAATTCAACAACCAAAATAATATGCAATCATACAAATCCAGCAAAATTTGTAAATTTTCATAACCCACAAAACCTTAACTACAAATCCACCAACAGAAAAACTGCAAAAATTAAAAAAGTTCCTCTTAAACAAGCAATTCAACAATCTACAGAAAAATGGAGACAAATGAGAAAATTATATCAACGCTAGAAAATAAATTCAAACCAGTAAAAGTCAAATAATAAAAATACCAGACTTAGTGTGATTGGAGAGACCCAAAACTCTAATTTCAACCTTGCGAGTGCATACTTGCACAAGTTTAGTGCATCAAACACTCGCAATTTTGGCCAATATCCAAACAAAGGTTCTAAAAGAATTTTTATACTCTAACCTTTTAATAAACCAGTCCCAAATAAGCTCTAAAATCAGGACCAACTCAATCAGAACTTGATATCCAAATCAGGGCCTTCTTTGTGTGCAAACCATTTTGAGGACCTGATCACCAAAACAATATTAATTTTCACCACAAAAGCTCATCATTAACAAAACAAGACATCATAATTTTCTAATATCACTATGTAACTTGTAGTCAGGTAACATCGAGAGCAATTGATGTGAAGAGATAGTTTTATCACTATGTATTTAAATCCCAAATTTTCTAATATCTGATGTTCCATTTTCTTTGCATTATTTGAATTTATTTTTTTTCTAGAACCACACTCATAATCTGAACATGTTTTGCTTATCATGGAGCAGAATTTCTTTATAGAAAAGCCCAAGAGTAAAAAAGCAAGCGAAAGTGTACATCTATAACATGAAATTTCCAAGGCCATCGTCAGATTTTGGGAGGACCAGCAGAATTATAATATTTTTATCTTTGCAAAGACTAGCTTCGGTTCCTTTTCTCCCTTTGGGGAAACTTAAATCACTCCAAGGGAACCCAATTCCTCATCATGTGTTCACAGACATTGCTATGCATATTGTCATCCATATTGACAATTATGTGTGTGTGTGTGTGTTTGGAGACATACCTTTCTAGTAAACCAGAAAGCAGGTAAATTATAGTCTAATAAGTTCAAAGTTTTGTCATCATCAGACCACAATCGAACCTTTAACCATCAGCAGACCTTGGACCCCAAATGCACAAACTTATTACAGTCTAATAAGTGCAAAGTTTTGTCATCTAATAAGCTCAAATACAATACAAAAATTAAAGAAAAACATAACCTTGGACCATCATCAGACCACAATCGAACAAATATAGATGAAATTTAAAGGAAATACATAAATTATTTGTTAAAGCAACTACCTTTTTCAAATTCTGCTCCTTGACTGATGATAAACAAGCTGAATGCAAATTATGAAAGCTTTGGATTGGATTTTCACTTGACCTCAGAGACAAAGGGAGGAGTGGGTTTTGATATTGGGTTGGTGGATGGTTGAGATTTGGGCTTGAGCAGAGAGATAGAGTGTGAGTGAGAGAATGAGATGTAAAGATGATCAGTTGCACTAGGTGTGGCTTCATGTCATCTTTCTAGGTTACAGAGATGATAGAGAGAGTGAGTGAGAGACCGTTTGGTTGAACAAAGCAAAGTTTTCTCTTGCCTTTTATATTTTTTGGTCTAAAGGCAAAGTGTTCTTTGATTTTGAAGTAAACGGGAAGAAAAGATAATAGAGCCATGGTATTTATTGCGCACCCTTTCCAACAACCATTTTTTTTTTGTCGTCCCTTTGCAATGACCAATTATATTAAAACGTTGTCGTATTACTAAATGTATTGGTCGCCAAAAGGTTTTAGAGACCTACCCTTTTGGTCGCTTTGTTATTGCCAAATTTTAGGCGGGAATATAATAATGGCGACGAAAATGAACCAACACAGCGACCAAAAGTTTGGTCGCCTTATAATTTTAGATTTCGCGCCACCTAGCTCTTATCCCAAAGCATTGGTTAGAGACGAAAATAATATTTGGTCGCCCAAATCCGTTTTAGAGACTAAAAGGTTCGTCGTATAATGTGCCACTTCTCGTCGCTGAACATATTCCAAAAGGTTCCGCATGTGCAAAAATCCAACCAAAGTTTGGACGACCGTATAGGAAATTTTGGTCGCCATTTACATTATCGGAGACCAAAAATTATTTGGTCGCTCATTAATTTGTCGCTAATCACATTTTTCCTTGTAGTGCTATGACACACGTGGTGCAATTTTATAGGGTGAAAATCTTATCCGAAATTTGAAATTAGATGAAATTTATATGAAATTTGAAATTAGAATGAAATTTATATGAAATTTGAAATTCAAATGAAATTTATTTGAAATTTGAAATTCATATGAAATTTATTTGAAATTTGAAATTCATATGAAATTTATTTGAAATTTGAAATTCATATGAAATTTGAAACCGACAATCTTATTCTGAAAATCTTATTCGAATATTTTATCAGAAAATTTCATCTGAAAATATTGTCCAAATTAATTGTTTAGGTAAACAAATTTGTGAAAAAAACAAAAAATTGAATAGTACTTGCCCTTTGCCATGGCAACTGCTGGAAGTGCAACTTATTTTTTGCAAGGGCAGACACTATTTACGTGAATAGTCAGCCATAGCCCCCCCTTTGCCATGGCAAGGGTTTCACTGCTGGAAGTGCCCTAAAGGAGCTGCTAATAATATATAACAGAGATTCATTTTCTCACATAGAAAAACACATATTCAACTTCAGAAACTAAAAACACGCATCCTCTTGATTTATTTTCTTTGTCCAAAATAACTGACTATTTATTTGCAACTAATTATACATTAAACGCATATAAAATAATACCATTACCAGCAGCGTCAATATTTAGATTTTAATTCTAACGCGTACGCTTATATCATGTTATTATTGCAAGGGCATTTGGGAACTAAAATGCCTTCTTGTAATATCATTCCAAGAATCCCAACTAAAAAAAAAATGCATAAATGTCTTACAGAATTGAGCAGTAGAGACTTCCATGGAAACGGTGATATAACTATAATTAAGGCCGGCCAACATCCATCTCATTTTAAGGGGACAATGCTATCATCATAACTAGCAATTAACTTAATCGGTATTCCCCGAGCAACTCTCATGTTATTAGGAAAAATGAAATCAAGTATTCTATATTGTTTGCTCTCCATATCATAAAGAAGCAATTTTGGTGGACCGTCGTCAAATCCCGGTGAATTTCCATAAAAATGGAGTGCGAGCGCTAGCTCACCTGTATGGATTGTACCCAAAGCTTTAACATAGCCTTCTCCAATCGGCATCACGGCGGTAATAGTCTCCTTAACCCACACAAGGTTCTGGTAGTCCTTCAAAATCCATAACACTATCTTGTTCTGTGTCAACGACTTGTCAACGAACACACCCACACATCCTTCCACCTCAACAACACTTGCACGCCCAGCAACCCTATTGCGGCCATGATTATCTGGATGAAACTCTTGCGCATATTCTTCAGGTAGTGGCAACACTCTGAAGGTCTCCTCTTTAACGTCAAATACCACTATCACTTTCTGTCTCTCATGAATCCAGTGTATGGCCCCATTCAGACACACACATCCAGTACTTCTCCCATTTTGTATCTCATAGGCGTGATCTCGAGCATCAAAAGGAAGGTCGGCAGGGTCTACCTGCAATGGCCTCCATGAAGAATCCCTACCTAGGGTGAATACGTTGAACCGAAAATCACTTCTACTATTGGGACGAAATGACAAGATCTGGAGAACCTTATACTCGTTGGTCAGTGGACTGAAGCCGAAGTTATATGTAGCGGATGCCAAGCGGTAATTTTCTATTATATATGGAAGTTCGATGGACTCTTGAGTGCTAGGGTTAAGTATGAAGACAGGGCCACACCTAGAGGATGCACAAACCAAGCCATGGACACTCTGCACATGATTCGGATGACATTCAAAAGCTTCGCATCGACTCAGGTATGAAAGTTCGGCGACAGGTGCTGGATTTAGAATATACTCCACAAGATCAGGATGACGTTTGAGAAATTTGCTCCGAGTCGGGAGTGGAAGTTGGGCGATGGGTGTTGGAATTAGAATATTATTCTCTCCTTGTTGCTCCTCTATCTTTGAAGAGAACAAACGGGTATTCTTCTGGAAAAGGAAGTTCGTGTTGCTCTTGTTTCTGTCGTTGAAGTCGGTGACAAAGGAAGGGCTGCGGATGAGGGAGGACCAAGACTTGCATACGTACTTGCACCGCATCAGAGCCTCTGGTGGTAGCCGTGGGAGTATATGATAGAATATGATTTCAGTTGGGAGATCCGCGTTTATATATGCATATCTTGATTTTACCAATTTCCTTGGGCGACTTTCTCTGGCCATCGAAAGACCTGAATATTGTACTCTAGCTAAGAGGCAGAAAAGAAACTAAGAGATGCTATACTCTAGGTTTGTTGGCTTGGCATTTATAGGAAAACAGAGAAACAATCCAAAAGAAAGAAGGAACCCTAACCATATCTGAATTAGTATCATTTTATTGTTTTTCTGATAAGATAAATCCTGATTCCTGGAAAAAAGATAAGATAAATCTTGATTCACTAAAATCCAATGGTTCGATTTTTATATTTGTGTAGGATTAAATTTGATTTTTGCTACATCCAAATCCAGTGACATGTCATATTATTTTTTATTTTAGAAATATACACATATGTGACATGTTGTGTTAATTAATTGTAAATACGATTATTTTCCACCAATTAAGTTCCCGTTTGGCCTTTTGCTTATTTCTTACAACATTGTTATAATCTTTCATCTTTCAGCTTTTATATATAATTAGCTTCAACTCTCTTATTACTACTGTGGGCAGGGAGGGACGGATCTCCAGAGGAGCAAGGGTGGTCGAGTGACCCTGCAACCTCTGAAATCTGCCATGGAAGGGGAGAAAATTGACCCGTGCAAAGTGTTTGATGAAAGTCCCCAAAGAGCCACAATCTGCTTCTCCAGCGCGCTTCCTCTTCTTTTGTTTTTCCTCGACGTCAAAACGACGTCGTTCTACTAATGTTTTTATTTTTATTATTATTTTTTTAAAAAGGCCAAAACCACGTCGTTTTGTCTCACGTTTTGAATTTTTTTTTTTAAAAGGCGCAGACTTCTTTTTAACACAGAGAGCCCGATACCTTCCCCCCTCCCTCCCCATATCAGTTTCAGCTCCAGATTTGGGTATTAATCGTATCTTGGGAATTTGTTCTTTTTCAAGTTATGATCTTTCCAGCTGGGTTTTAGAAATGTAGAAATTTGGAAATTAAACAATCACTATAATTTGCCAATATTCTGGCATAAACATGGTTTTTTGGGGCTCTGTTTTTGTTCTAGTTTAAAGTTCATTTCGTTAAATTAATTGTCAGAATAATTGATTTGTGTTTTCTAGTATTGTTTTGTTTAAAATCTGTTTAAATTTGATGAACTTTCTGCCATTTTGGCTAGAACAATAGATTTGATGAATTATTGGGCTCTGTTCTTTTTCAAGTTTTAACTTTGTCATTTGGTTCCAAAAATTGATCTTGTTTCTGGGTTTATCAGTTTCTTGAGGATTTTTGTCAATCTGTCGGCATCAATCTTCTTTTGGGATCTATAAATTTTTATGATTTTTGTCGAATCTGTTCAAACTTGATGAATTATCTGAATCTTTGCATTCTAAAATCTCCTCCTTATCTAATTTTTCTCTGTCTCTTTTTGTTTACAATTTCAGTAAAGCTAGAAACTAGGCAAGTCTTTGCAACTCAATTTCCCATGCTTTCAAGGTACATTGGTCAGATGAATGTACCTCAGCTCTGAAATCAATATCAAGTAGCCGTCGGGATGTTGACCCCTGGAATCCGTCCCTGGCTGTGGGGTTGAACAGCTGAAGGCTAGGGGGCACAAGGGAGGTGGTGTGTACTTGGTAGATAAATCTAACGGATTTAGTATTGGTCCATTTATACGTATTGAAAAGAATATTAACCACTTGATAAATCTAACGGATTTAAATCCGTCCAAATCAAATTAATTGTATTAGATTAACACTCCCACTCACCTAATAATTTTCACTTTTCTAAAGAACTTAATCCCGACCCTCGAGTCCCAAAAAAATGCGTTCATATAATATATATATATATATATATATATATATATATATATATCACTACAAGAATACAAACCAAACACATGCAGCATACTATATAATGAAATATTTTTACAATAAATTCAAGATCTTCACGAATTTAATATCAAGAATGATTACATGATTTTTCGTGCTTATACCAAATTAGCTACCGCCGGAATGGGCAGTCTTT